>OOFC01005832.1:13670-24594 GCA_900323345.1 Pseudochromis fuscus
ACACTTGTGTTAATATGTAATGTATCAAAATCATGTGTATAGGATGGACAAAGCTAATGTGACATCACCCATTAGTTTGTGGGCTCGCATTTGACCGTCCCCATGTTGGTAGTGTGGAGCCAGAAGTGACCATATTTGTATATGATGGAAGTTGTGAGGAGGCGGGTCTGACCCTTGAACTTGAGGTCACTGTCCAATATGTTTGAGACTCGACTCCAGCACTGCTTTCACTGGAGATCAAGCTAACCACACTTCTAAATATTCTTCTTTTTGAAGCCTAATGCCAACTTAATTTTAAATTTTCTTTCAAATGGACCACCACATCACTAAGAAGAAGAATTAACTTTAGCTAATGACATCTGAATGACTTGAGTTGACTGGGTATTTCATGATTGAACATGATGATTTTTTAAATTGAAATAAATTGGAGGCAGAGATTTTTGGAGCCAGCATCAGGTGGCCGTCGGGAGCATCACGTGTTTTTGCACTTCTGCATTGGCCACAGGTTTGAGGCCCACTTTCTTCATCCATTTCTTTATGTAGTCTGAGTTTAAATTACCGTATTTTCCAGACTATTGAGCACACCTGTCTATAAGCCGCTATTGAATTTATTCGAACAGTTTCATGTGGTCCACTCTGACCAGGTCTGATGTGATGACGCTAAATGTATCGGCAGCACGGAGCTTGCTAGCTTGTAAAAAGCTAACGAGCTTCGTGCCGCCGATACATGAGTTACACCGGTGTTTAAGTTCAAAGCGTCGGAAAAAACTAGCGACTTATAGTCCAGAAAATACGGTACTTAAAATGAAAAAACAAAGTGGGTTTCTGTTGAACTAAATGAAAGCAAAAAAATAAAATAAAAACATGCCAGGGCCCCTACAATTATAATAAAAATTTACTAAAGTTATAAAAATAGATCTACCTTTGAATATCCACTGATTTCCACAGTTGACACACATTGAAAAACACAATGGCCCAATAGAAGATGCCACTAAAATCTAAATTAATCAAACTGTTTCCTTTCATTTCCCCAAGAACGTTTTCCCTGGATTAATGTGCATTTAGTAACAAAAAAGATGTATCTGCTGTTCAGTTTTCAGAATAATGTTTTTATATTCATTTGAGAATGAGAGCACATCAGTCTTGGTTAGATAAAAGGATTCTCATCCATTATTTACAACAATACCATAATCATAAATCATTTGTTATTCTCCTATTCTTTGTGTCTACCAGTGAGAAAGCTTTTGTGACAGCCCGTCAGAGAAAAGACAGTTTTGATGAATCCAATTGTAAGATCATTACTTTCTGGAGAAGGTGATTCCTCCATGAAGAAGATCTGGCTTGAACATATTTCATTTTATAGATGTTCTGAGAAACTTTTTTTTTTCCTTTTTTCTGGTGGATGTAAAAAAAAAAGTTTTTCTTCCTGACAAACTGTGATACTAAAATCTGGACACTCATTTAGACTCTTCATTTCTGCAGCTTTTTTAAAAATGCAGGTGGTTAGAGGCAACCGAGCTGTTGAGTCCAACTGAAATTAGCAATAAAGCACAATGATAATTTCTCATAACTAAAAGCCCTGAGTCACTACAGAGCACATGAAATTAAAGTAATGGACTGACGGCAGCGTAGATGCTGTGAGCTTTACTTTATCTGCCATTTCCAGACTGTTGTGAAACATTTGTGTGTGAGCAAACTGCAAAGTCGCTGGTGTTTATTTATGCATAATGTTGCATTTGCTTTGGTTGAAAGGAGGAGAGTTAAAGAAAAACAAAGAGTGGTCGGCAGGACTGTCAAAAGCTGCAGGCGGGGAAGAAACAGAGAAGCTGAGTCATATGAATTCGCTGAGAAACAGTTTGTGTATGTGGAGGAAATATCTGACAGTTTCGATACCAACTCTTGAAGAGTTCTGCTAAGGACGCAAAGTATCTTCTTTCTTGTTCATATAATCATCGTCAATATCGGAGCTCTTGCCTCTGCTGTCCTGTCAGGTCAGCCCAAATTTCCTTTTACTCGACTGGTTCCGAGCCGTTGAGTTATATAAATGAAATGAGAGAAACGGGGGCATAGTGGTCAGACGGCTCGAGAGGTGAAACTCCAGACGTGTCATTATGAGCTCGTCCAGGCGCTACCCCCAGCTCAGACAAGTCGCTCTTTCAGGGCTTCTCCCTCAGAAAAGCTGCTGGCGGCTGCCCCGTGAGGGAAACTCGGTGGCAGGTTTGTGGCAGGGTGGCGACAGCATGATGACAGAATAGTGAAATCTGTCTGCAGGCCCGCGTGATGTTAATGTTAAAAATGTGAGAGATGTGCCAACAAATATAATCAGGGTTCTGTATTTCTGTCTCAATGTCATTTTGGACATTGCACCCCCAGATCCTGTTAGGCCCATTCAACTGCATAAAGACGTGTTCTTATGAAAGAATCAGGAAATAAGAATTATGAATATACCACTATTTATTATGTGAAAGTGGATATTGTCACACTGTGTTAGAAAACACAGATTTGTATACTAATAAAAAAAAGCTTGAATGGCAGAAACTGGATGTATCAACAGTGTATCCATTTATTATTTACCTGTTCATTATTCCATTCATTATTTATCGTTTTAGGTTATTTTGACTTCATTTGTTCCCTCTAGAAAAATACATCCATTATTTATCCATTATTTTTAACTATCTTGTCTGTGTAAACAACAATTTCTACTGTTAAGCTTTTTAGCAATTTCAAAACTTTTTGGCTGTGATTTTTCTATATAACCATGTAGCTATAATTTTTTTTTAAACAATTTTTCTCAAAGTTAACTATTTCTGTTTTTAAACTAAGCTTTTTAGCCATTGCTGCTTCGATTTTATGTAACTACTACTTTTGCAATTTTTTTTTCTGTTTGTACATCAGTTTTAGCTTTTTAAGACTTTTTTAAATTATTGTTGATTGTATTTAGCAAACTATTTTAACCCTTTATTCCCGAGCCTGTCATCGGCCATAGGTCTGCACATGCATCTTTGGATTACCGTAATTATGTCACAGTTTGCGCAATCAGAAAAATTCCAACAGTTCCCGGCAACTGAGATGTTGCACTTTACATTGAATATGGTGTCATTACGGTAATTTCACTAGCGTGTCTCTCAGAAGCCGGCAAAACAGCTGATTTACTACGTGTTGTAAGAGTGTGATAACAGTGATGATGACGCAAGAGTAGCAGAAAAACACAAAAACGGATTTTGATTTTAGAGTTTTAGTGAACAACAACACTGCAACTGCACATGGATGTTATATTTTGCATGTTCAACTTGAATTTGAAATTAAAATAAACATAAAAAGTCCAGGTAGTTAAATTTGCAGGCTCAGGTGTTAGAGGGTTAAGTAGTTATTGCCTGTTACCCTTTGTCATTTTAACAGCTTAGTTTTAATTTTAGCAGTCATTAACAAGTTTAATAGTTTAATATTATTTTGAACTGACCATGTCAACCTTTTGTTCATTACTTTATCCATAACTGCTGGCTAGCTATTTCAATATCCCTCCTAGCTAAGTTGCTAACTTAATAGTTTTGTTATACTATGTGGCTGTTTCTTTTCCTCCATGCAGATGGGTATTTTTCAAATGAAGTCACCATTTTTTAGATTAGCTAATTCTTTTCGTTGCCCCTGGTTAATAAACACTGCTCTTTTTTGACACGTCTGTCCAACCGAGTTGTTTATAAAGATGGATGCTTATGCATTTCCACAGTGTTTAATCTATGTTTAGAAGAGATTTAGCTGAGATTGACTGGCTTAAATGTACACTGAATGTTAATAACAGGCTGTTTGATCCTGTTTATCTGGTAGCCTCAGGAATAAACAATCAGACATGGGAAAGGCAAACAAACATTACATTCAAATCACAAATGTTAATAGACTTTTTTTGTCCTCTCGGTGTGACACACCCACTTTTTCTCTCTCCGTCTCCCCAACCATTTATATCACTAATTCCACTCCATCTATTAAAGTGTAATTAAATTAGCCCTTAATTTGATTTCAGCCCAGTCTCTCCTTCTGCCCTGGCTGAGCTGCTGGAGCTCCAGGAAACAGGGCACATCTCCTCTTCGGTTGCCAAGCAGGTCAGTCAGCTACTCAGACCATGCAATTATCTCCTTCTGTCTGTCATTCAGCACACACAACCCAGCCAGTGCTTGTTTGTATTCTGGTTCTCGCCTGTGTCTTATGGGTTTCTCCCTGCTCGCAGGTGTTTCAGGAGATGTGGAGGTCATCGGGCAAGGAGGCCCTGCAGATCATCCAAGAGCAGGATTTGGGGCTTGTTAGTGACACTGCACAGCTGGACAGCATCTGCCAGAAGGTGGTGGACTCGCATCCTGATGAGGTTAGAGCTCCATCGCAAAAATTCACATGTAATTTAAAAAAAAGAAAAGAAAAGATTTTTTTGTTAATCTTTTTGGACATGCCTGTTTGTGTCTCTGTAGGTGCTCGCCATCAGAAGTGGGAACAAGAAAGTTCTGAACAAGCTGATGGGCCTGGTGCAGAAAGAGACCAAAGGTAGAGCTGACCCAGTTCTGATTAGGGCGATTCTGCAGGAGAAGACTTCATGAAGGTCAGACTGTGGTGTGTTATCCAGCTGTATCACAGACTGAGATGTGACCTTTTGGAAGCCGTGATGTTATACATCTGTGTGGAAGTACTGGTGTGCAGAGTAATCATGAAGCCATGTCCACTGGCTTGTTGAAACTATCCACGGTCAAGGTAAAGATTAAGTTAAAATTCCCTGAGAATGACATTTTGTAAATACTGAAACTGTTTTCACTGAACAACCATTATGTTCTGTATTTATGTGTTTAAAAAAAATAATAATAAAGCTTTTCAGATTCTACTGTCTGTTGCAGTGCTGTATTACTATTTGGTGTATTTTGCCAGGGGACAAAGGGCATTTCTAATCCCTGAGGTACAGTAAAATAAATGTTTTCCTGTTCTCCCAAAGTGGTGAGGTATTTAATGTGACTTTTATCTGCAATTTTTCCTCTTTAAAAAAGTATATTTTGCTTCAAATTCAGTGGTCATGACTGTAACAAAAGGTGTAGCGTGAGCATGAAGGAAAGATTCCTCATAAATTGCTTATCATTTAATGTAACCTTTTCCATATAACCTAATGTACCACTGGTTGCTGCCATATTGGCTATTATGGTCATTCGTGAGGCAGAAGAGGAAAGTGCTGACACGACAGCTGCTCTCTTGCAGAGAGAGGTCTGATTCACACAGTTACACACTGGAGAGCGATCAGTGAGCGCCCTCCTGTGGTTGAAGCAGGTTTGAAGTAGCTTGTAATATTTTTTCATCAGATATGGATTCTGTCTAGATCTGGGGTCTCAAGGCTCAAACATTTTTCTTTAACTTGATCTTATTGCTGCCTTTATGGTTGATGTGTATTAATTAAAAACAAAGGGAATTCAATATTAAACGATGGCTGCCTCATCAGTTTGCTTCAACATTTAGTACAGTTCAGTGAAGTATAGTCATCACAGATAATGGCATCTGGTCCCATATGGAAATCAAAAGAGGGAAATTATTCATTTAACCTCAGTTGACTTGGCAGACATATTGAGCTGCAGTAGCTCTGCTCAGGTGTCACTGGAAGTTTCTGACAGCAGCCAGTGCCCCATATTTTGACCCATATACACAGTCCCTCTGATTTATTCCACCTCAGTTTAGAGTTTATTCCTGATTTTTGCATCCATGTAATGATGTGTTTGTACAAACAGACATAAAACGAAGCAGTTCACTCACTGAAAAGATGTTTATCTTGTGTGCTCGCGTGCTAATGGTGCACAGGATATTTATGCGCTGTTCTCCATCACAGTTTGCATTTATCTCTGCCCCGTATCATACTCTTGCATGTAAATGGTGTGTGTAAGCTCCTGTGTTTACCCAAGAACAAGACCTAGTTTTGAATAGACTCTCTCGCGTGTTTGGAAACTAAATGCGTATTGAATGAGGACGTCAGTGTCTACAAAACAAACAGCAGCAAAGCACCTCTGGCTAAAAGGAGAGAATTTATTGATGGTGTCAAATGAAACCTGCTAGGCAAAGCATCTGGTTGGAATTTTTATTATTTTTTTTATTTAAAAAGAGGTGGAAGGAAATACATCAAAAGTGTCTGGTTTGATTTGTTTTATTAAAAGAGGCATGCCTTAAACTACAAACAGCAGCCTGGTCAGATCCTGAACAGAAAACAGGCTGAGTGTTGACAGAAAGAATGAGTCTTTGGAGTATAAACCTGCGGAGACAGAAACTGGTCTATAATCCTGCTTCTATTAACTGCGTTCATGCCACAGTGCTGCTGTTAAAACAGTGAACACAGTTACACTGTGAGGAGATTGAGTGGCACTGTGGTATGAAAAGGCTGATAAAGTGCTCTGCGACATTCTTTAACCAGAGAAAAAGACTTATTCCACACTTTTGGAAATGGCTTTGATTGATACAAATATACATTTCTAATCCATTTTTTGTACAAACTGGTTCCCACACAAAGATCCTGATAGATAACTAATTGCCGACATAGCATCAAGTAGAAACTGAATGGATTTGAACGGGAACAAAAATACACATTTCAGATTTAAACCTAAAATAAATCCTTTTAGCTGAATGTATGAGATGAGAACATTAAAGAGTTGCCTTGTTGTTTGCCCCTTTTCTTAATCATTTTTTCTTAAACAAAATAGTGTTTAGAATATTTGAAGTCAGTTATTTCAGACTGATTCTTTCAATAGCTGAACAAAAAGATCAGAGAAGTCTTCTGCCTCATATTTAAATCTATGAAGCTCTACAGATTATTTTAGTCATTTTAATCTCCACATTTTCTCATTCAAAAGGAATTAATTGTTTCTTTCTAATAGGTTGTGATTCAGTAGTGATTGTTTTGTTTCATGAAAAACAAACTCTCTGACAATAGACAGATTCATGTGAATGAATGAGGAGTTTAAAAAAAAAAAGCTTTAAAATTTTATATTACTTCTTTTTAGATGTGTAAATCAGGCAATGCTGTGAACTAAGATCATAATGTAGGCACAAATTTACAAGTCCTGGTAAATTCATTTAGTAGAGGCAGCCTTTGTAACAAAATATATATATATATCTGTCAATTTATATATTGTTTTTCATTTAGACATTCATGTGCAATACCCGGATTAAAGTAAAGGCAATTTTACAAGTTTGCCCTTGGTACCCATTACAGTCTGAATTGGTTTTCAACAAAACTATCACTCTCCCAAAACAGTGAGATTCACACTCATCACAACAGAAACACCACCATACACAATCCCTAAATAGAAGAAGTGACAACAAACTATAAGTAAAACCCTCTAATATAACCTTCATGAAAAATAAAATACTCAAAAAAACCTTAAATACCCCGTCCCGTTATGAAAACTTAATTATACCTCAAATATCATTGATTTGCATAGTGTTCTATGTCACCACCACATTTCTTTCTTACAATATGTACATTATAAAGCATCACTAAAGTAAGGCAAATTAAATATAGCATTGCTGATCCTGGTTGTGGTGTCAGATGTGGAGAAGGTGTTGAGCTCATCAATGTGAAAAACTAGTGCATTGTAGGAAAATTGCTAAACCCAAAGCTGTTTAAGAAGATATTTAAATTCTCCTGAGTTACCACCATGAATCAACAGGGGGAGAAACACACAACAAGAACCTACATGTAACACCAGGATTATGTGGAAACACCACTTTGTGAAGTTTAAAGTCATGTAACAGTTGCATAAGAACAAAGTGTAGGTTTGGATGTGTTTCTGCGATGTTGCCAATCAGCTACAAGCACAACAATAAACCAATATTCAATGTAATCCCATGGCATAGAGGCAACACTCCTGACAGGCCACCTGAGTATTTTCCAGAACCACACTGATTGGTGGACATCGTCTAGAAGACATTCAGAAGAAGAGCAGAAACCTGAAGGTAAAAAGCTGATGTTTGCTAAAATATTTGCTTGGGTTTTTTTTCTTTAAATCGTGTCTTTACAGTCTTTGGTTGGTGGACCTGGAGCTCGCCTTTGTGAAGATTATCAGCTGGTGCAGGCTTCAGCAGACAGGTCAAAAATGTTCCTGCTCAAAGTTTGGACCTCCTCTTCGAACACTTTACAGAAGTCCAATCAAGAAATTCTACAAAAGTAATATTTTTCTTGGGAAAATAAATATTCCATATTTTTTTAAAACAGCTCCAAGAGTTTTCTTCATCAAGTAGTGCCTGAAAAGGACAAAAAACTATTGAAAGAGCGTCTCATGATCTTTCAGAGTTCGGTTGGACTCATCGCAGGGGCCTAGTGGGACAGAATTACTCTTCCATAGGAATGTATGATAAGATGGAGTGCTCTTGTGCAATTGCTGCCAGTTCTTTGAGGAACTCAGTGAAGAGGACGGTAGCGAAGACCTCTGTCCGATCCAGAGAGATGGCTTTGGGTTTTGGTGGTGGTGAATTCTTTAAGATCCTTGCCCCCTCATGTTGGTTGGAGCCTGTCCCATCGACGCCATTTTTGTCTAAAAACAACAACAAACAAACACATGGATAAACTGGTTAACTGGGAATTGTGTAAGTTTTAACTTAAAACCTTTTGGAAACACAATGAACTCTTGTTACTTCATTTTCTACTACTCATTTAAACCAAAAACTAGGACTTGTTTTCTGAAAAACATACAAAAAGCAGAGTGATCCAGTTTAACCAACTAAAATATTCCCTTTAAAATTCCTGTCTTGGTCTCTCATCTTCCCACAAACATTCTTCCACCGTTTTTTTTTCCTTTTTTTAGCTTCTACAACTCTGAACCCACAGGGAACCCATTTCAAACACATGTAAAGCTCCAGGGCTGGAATCAGACCGCAAAGATACATAACTTTACTAAATCAAGTAGAATTTATTCTGGTTCCCAACAGGAGCTACAACACAACCAATCATGAATCCAGATGTTGTCTTGAAGCATTTTTGACAGCGAATTTTAAAGATTGAGGAACTTTGCAACACTGCAAAGTTTGTTTTCTAATCATCAGGTTCCCAATAAAGTATTTCCAACAAAAAGCAAGCAAATACTTCTCACCCTGAGCTGTAAACAACATCATTCAGGACACTGTTGATTCAGTAGAAATGATGATAATGTACCGTATTTTTCGGACTATAAGGCACACTTAAAATCCTTACATTTTCTGAAAAATCAACAGTGCACCTTATATCTGCCTTATGTGTTAATTCTGGTTGTGTTTACTGACCTCGAACCGATCTTATGGTGGTGCACGGCGCTCAAAAATCTGTCAAAATGTTTTAGTACAACTTTGGTAAACTACGAAGCCGCACCGCTTGATGGATTGTCGGAGCATTACGGCTACCGTAGTCAGGACACACAATATTACGGTGGTATAAGGACCCCAAAATGGCACCTGTTAAGAGACAGTCGCTTAATGCGCCTTAAAATTCGGTGCACCTTATGTATGAAAATAGACCTGCTCATTCTCGTTCATTGATATTGCGCCTTATAATCCAGTGCGCCTTATGGTCCGAAAAATATAGTAATCAAAGTAAAATCCAAAACATTTTCTGAGGATTTGATTTCATGAGATGAGTTACAATTATTTGGTGTACTTCTAATTACTGTTAATGATCCGTGTGTAACTACAGATTTCAATTGTTCTGACACAAAAACAGAAGATGATAGTTGTGGGTGTGTTGTCACCTGTTGCCATCAAAGTCTCCCTCGCCAGCAGCCAGTGTTGGGCGGCAGTGATCAGCTCTGGGAAGTCCTTTCTGCTGGTAGCCTGCTCTTCTATCTGGTTCTTCACAGTGGCTAGTACCTGAGAGAAATCATGGCAAACAAGTTGGAAAATCTAATTTATATTTTTCAGTATCATTCTGTAAAAAAACGCCTGGAAATCCTGAAGTGCTGTTTGCACTTTATCAGACTCGTGTGTTCAACAGTTTAAAATCTGCTACTAATGTGGTCGACTGTTACCTGGTAAAGGGAGCGAACAGTCGGCTGAAAAACCAAGTTGGTGTTGAGGAGGAACGAGCGCAGGAGAGGCTGAGGGTAAGCAGCCAACTGGGCCAGGATGCCCGTGAGCAACAGGTTGACGTGAAGCGAGTTGGAGAGCATGTTCTCCAGGCGAGACAACAGCACACTGACAAACGGACCTGCAGGAGGAGTCGTGATAAATCATCTTTCAACTGTGCCAAGCAAATTTAATTTTTGGGAAGATTCTCCTCATTTCCCTAAACTCACCTGTAAAAGGCACTGACTGGCTCCTACTTGCACTTCCACTGCGGGTTTTATTAACGGTCCCAAACGGTGAGTGCACTTTCTCCGACTCTGGAGTTTCAGCAGAAAATGAGGTGAAATCCATCTCCTCCTCCTCCTCCTCCTCGTCCACCAGCGTGACGGGCTTCTTCACGTCTCCATCGGCTTTGACCTGTCTTCCAGCTGCTTTGGTGTCCAAAGTACGAATGAGCTCCTCGTACTGAGCCAGAAGATCATCACCCAGCTCGACAGCCGTTGTGCTCTGGAGGTTGGCGTTACAATCTGTCTGACCTTTGGCCTTTGTGTCCAAGTTATTTTTGCCATTATCAGCCGTCACAGAGGGTGGAAGTGTTACACTGAGCCCATTTTTCAGGGGAACTTCTGCGGAGCCAGGCTGGGTTTCCTCTGATTGGGAACTGCTCGCTTTGCACTTTGCGCGCTCCACATCTCTGGCATCTTTCTTTGCGACGAGATCGTACACCATGACGTCATCCTGGAACTCATTTTCCTCAATGTATGAGCCTTTGACCAACATTATGGCTGTTCTCCTCATCTCCTGGATGTGCTTTGGGGGCTCAGCGGGAGGCAGCTGCTGAGGTTTGCTGTCTACAGGAGCCTCAGCGGGCTGTACCGGGCATGCG
>OOFC01005832.1:24614-57712 GCA_900323345.1 Pseudochromis fuscus
CAGGAGCCTCAGTGGGCTGCACCGGGCACGCATCGTAACTGTCATCCCACTCCAGCTCCAGCTGGTGGACAGAGGGCTGCTCGGTGCTCGGCGGCAGGGAGGGCCGAGGGTGCGACGCTAGCGGCTGTGGGACTCTCTTGAGAGCCGTGTGGGTTGGTCTACTCTTCAGCCCCGGCTCCTCAAGAACACCTGGCTGGTATTTCTCAGGAGGTGGGTCCTCGCCATCGTACAGAGCAGACCAAACCTGGCAGGCCCGTATGCAGCTGCTGATGCTGAGACGGGCGTCATAGAGGTAATGAAGATAACTGACATCCAGGTAGATTTCCGACCCGATGGTGCAGGAGTTACCTGAGCCATCACCTTCTTCAAAGAAGTTCTTTCTTTCCTCTGGTAAAAACAGATAACAAATGTTGATACAAGCTGGCGTGTAGCGCCTCAGCACAGCATTCACACAGAGCAGAACTAATGAGTTTGACATGTACCTGCAGGGGGTAAAGTGATGCAATACAGTGCAACAGCGGGAGATCTCAATATTTGATAAAATACTTAGAATCAACCCTGTTATATGTTCATGTCCCAATTAAATGCATATAAACACCTGACAGTGCACCATATGTCTGAACAGATTTTAGTAGTGCAGCATTAATATTATTATGATATTTTCATTTTAGTTCTTTTAACTACCACAGGAAATGATTTCCTATTTTCCTCCATTCATGCTCTTCTGTTTGTTTTTACTGTACATTGAAGTTACAACATCCACTCACTCAAATGGGATTATGAATAGTAAAATCTACTGAATGAATTCCCCTTGCAGTTGATTTGAAAGCAGCAAAAACGCTCTAATTACAACTGTGGCTGAAAAGCACTCATTCATTTCTGTAGCACATAATGTTCAAGTAATGCACAAGGTCGTCATGGATATCTACTAATAGCAGGACTTTAAGTGGGTTAGAGGGTGTTTTTCTAACACGCAACATCCTCATCCTTTCCATTGCTTTTCAACTTGGATGATAATTAGCAGTATTTTACTTTCCTGGAAGGATAACTCCAGTTTATTACAGCTTGGACCTTGTTGTTGTTATTCTGGGCATCATGCTTGTTTTTAAATATATCATCAAGCTCACACAGTTAACTGCTGAAATTTGGGAACACAGCAACATCACAAAAATAGTGAATAATAGTGCAAGAAACAAGCAGTCGGACTGTGAAATATATTTTAAACAAACTCACAATTTTTACAACAGTAAAATGAATACAGACCAACTTTCAGATTCATCTTTGACCTACTCTCCATCTGAACACAGTGTCTCTGTGTTCTACTGACATTTTGTGTAAATTTCTGGTTTGTTTACAACCTGCTGGATCACCTGAAGACTCCTGTTTCACGTGCTGTCTGACTTCATTTGAGCGATTGTTACAATGTTCCCAGATCTCAGCAAATGTTGTCATGATCCATTACAATGATCTAAAACTGCAAAAGTAACATCCAAGTTGTATTAAACCAGACAATGTTTTCCCTTCAGCACCCTCTTCGTTACCTGTGCTGCTGGGATTGTTGGGAGTCTCTGCACCCTTGGAAAAGAGGATGGAGTCCAACTGTCGGAGGGGCGGGGGGCTGCGATCAGGAGAGCAGCAGGACGGCGTTAACGCCAGGATCTTAGCTGCCGACACCGAGTAGCAGTCCCTCTCCCTCACCACACGTCTCTGACTCAACATCATGTGATTACAGGGGATCAGGTACCTGGGGAGGCAAATAGAAGGAGATGTTAGAAAAAACAACGGGTGGCCGTAGGAGGAGGGCGGGGAAGAGGAGGAGGGGGGGCGGGCGGCGAGCAGACAGATGGTAGCGGTGGGAGGCAGAGAGTAATAGCTCATCATGTCGTACACCAATTAGATGCACCATGCTTCACAAGTGGTATAAGTCAGCGTGTGTGCCACTCACCTCAGTACGAGCTGCAGCATCACGTCTTCACAGTACAAGCCAATGAGAGTGCGGAAAAGTGACAGGGACACAGTGCCCAACTGCAGTGTTCAATAAAAAGACACAGAGACACTTTAAATCAAAAGACGACAACAGAGGAAAATGTTTTTTTCATTCTAGTGCTAAAATCATTAGTAGTAAAAAATGTATCAACATTTTTGATATTGAGTTAATTTTCTTTATCGGGGAAAAGAGTCACACATACGTGAATATTTGCTTGGACCAAAAAGATGGACCCATCAAGACATGGAGATAACATAACAATGCTGTTAGTGTGGCTACATTCAGTGTTGCTTAGAAGATTTGCCTTCAATATTAAAGTGAAGAGATAAATACTGAGTTATGTTTGAAACTATATTGTTTTGTGTTTCCTTCAGTCAAAGGCACAGACCAAGAGGGGGTGATTTCTTTAAGTTATTATTTTGGTAATGTGAAAAAATGTGAAAAGCAAGTGTTTGGTGGGGTTTTTTTACAGGTTTTCACAGACTGTACAGACCATTAACAAACACTGGAGGGAACTCACCGAGCTGTTTACACAGTCAAACAGCAAACACTGGTTATTTATTCATGTTAATGATTGGGCTCTGCCTAAATATTTAAACACGATATCTCATCTTATAGGACTTTTGAAAACAACAGCAGGAGTTTCCTTTACAAGCAGAATGAAAAAAAAAAAAATCACTGCATCACCATGGCAACAATGTGCTGGCTTATGTACTGACATTAAAAGTTTTATCATGGAGTCCCTGAGCTCCCGGGGTTGTTCTCAAATCTAAGAAACATGGTTCAGGCTTATTAAGCATGAGCCAAAGTATTTGTGAGTGCAGTGTGTGTGTGTGTGTGTGTTTTAATACTAAACCAGTGTTCTGTGCTGTACCTGGAAGGGGGTGTTGATGCGGCTGACCAGAGTGTCTAAGATGTGGACGCTCTCATGCCGATGGAGGAGGATGAAGGAGAGGAAAGTCTGCAGCAGGGCCGGCTCAGTTACAGTCCTCAGAAAGAGGTCAAGGTACGCTGTGGTGGTCATCACCTCCTCTAGGGTGAGCTTCACAAAGGTAGAAGTCAGTCAGCAGTGAATGTGTGTGTTTATGTGGAGGATTGACTCGCTGATCACGCCAAAATAATGCACTTGCACACAAAAATATTCACCATCATATTCATCTGTGTGCTCTAATTCTTCAGGTGTGCAAAGACTGAAGCATTTATAAGCATGTAATAAAGTAATTAATAAATGTACAGAATTTCTCTCTGAAGGGGAAGCCAGGTGATGTAAAATAGCAAGGATTCATGATGTTTTATAAATTACTTTGACATTTTGCAAAATACATTCTTCACTTTGTTGCCCAGAGTTAGATAAGAAGATAAATACCACTCCTGTCTGTATATAAAATATTTATTAAGCTACAGCCAGGAGACTCTGGGTTTCTATACTCCCAAAAATCTACCTGCCAGTACTTGTCAGCAGCTCATTGATTCTATCTTGTTTGTTTAACCTGGTTGATTTTTGTTTTAAACTTTTAAACAGGGTCACGTTAGTTGTTTTTATTTATGTCTCATTCAGACATACATTATCTATCCTTGTGATTTGCAAACCACCTCTTGTCCTGGATAAGTCAATTTACTGGGGAGGATGGAAAGTACTTTATTACCACCCCCGGGGGGTGAAGGTGGTGATAAAATACTTGCCCCTCCCATCATATGCTGGGAGAAGAAAAGGACGAAGAGCACCAACCTTGTGGAGTGCTGGTGCTAGGACAGGCACGAGGAAGCCGTTATAGATGTAACTAACCAGCTGGTCTCTGATATCAGGATGGGCCACCTGGGAACAGTCAATATCGAGGAACATGTCAGTCAAGAATGCAGTCAGGCAGGAGGTTGCATCCATTTACTATGTGAGAATATATTTTTCACGAGGCAGAGCCTGGTGCCTGCAGCCTGGACACACATGTTCACCTGAATAACAGCGTTGCAGAATTCCAGGGAGTTGAGGAACTGGACAAGCGGCGGCATCTGCAGCCAGTCCTCTTTGTGTAGGCAGTGCCAGTCCTCACTGGGAACCTCCAGCTTGGTGGGAAGAGATGAGTACAGACCACTCAACCCTGTGGCCAGGACCTGAGAGAGAGAGAGGACAGTGTGCAGAAGGTGTTAGATTGTTCTAGCTCTCTAAGATTATTATTAATGACTGGCCACTTTTCTACTGGTAAGAGGCAGCATGCTGATCTTTCTTTCTTCAACACCATCATTAACCCTCTAGTGATCACTACAGTGGCAGCTGTTTAAAAGCCACTTTCTCATAAATGCAGTGGTTTCTATGGTGGAATTGTACATCAGGGGATAAAAAGCTCTCTTCTCCCCCCCAAAAAAATAACAAGTAAAGTCCAATTAACCATGTGAAGTCCACTGAAGTGGACAAGTTTATGACTTCCTGAAAAAAACATTTCTGGAAAAAAAAAAAGTCAATATTTGTTGTTTTTATGCCTTAAGAAGAGTAAAAATACAAATGAAAAAAAAAAAAAACATCTGGACCCAGGTTTTCATAATTCATGCAGCAGAAGGTTAAGTTCCCATTTTTACACACTATTATTAGATTGACTGCACTAAAATTTGGTTGAATGAAACAGAATGAAAGACTGTAAAAACACTGATTATCCCCTATGTTTGGTACTAATTAGCAATTATTAGCATGCTTACTTGCTAAGTTAAAACAGCAAATATGACAAACACTGACATCCAGTGTTGAGCTCAAAAATACTGCTGTGCCCCAGCATTTTCTCACAGAGCTACTAGTACTATGTACACTCTTAATATTTATTTAAAAAAAAAAAAAAAAGTTTTATTAATTTACAGGTAGTTACACACCACAACTTTGTCCATCCTATAAAACAGATACTGGTTGTTAATTTGGACCAAAGCATCAAAGAAAATGTTTGAATACCCAAGGCAATAAAATTTTAATTTCACAATAAAAGCCTCCACAATGGAACTCAAGTGAGAGAAGATACCTGTACTGTAGAAATAGCACAGAGTGCTGCAAATGCAGGTATGATGCCGTAAATACTGTCCATTAAAAATAATTTGACGTAAAGTGATTACAGAGAGAATATTATGGGCTTCATTAAACATTAATGAGACAGTGTACAATGTGGTACACATGATGTACAGCTTCTGTGCTGTCTGTTTTACCTTCAGCTTCAACAGATTTATAACAGTGTTTTACAACTGACTACGAAGCAAAATACTCCTGTAAATCATTTTCTTCTTCTCCACTTTTTAATAATGCAATGCGGATATAGGCTGTTCACTGAAGCAGCAGCAGCCTACATACCAACCTGCTGGTTTCTGCTCACACAGCATACATATGGATTTATGCCTCCTACAGGTCAGCTCTGAGACCTTCATGAATATTTTAACAGCAAAGTGTTCTGAAATAATGACTATGGCAAAACAAGTACTTACAGATGCATTAATGCCAACATGAGATGCTGTCTTTTGTTCACAATGTAGGATTTCAAACAACAACAGAGCCTATGGAACCGCAGTCTAATTTCACTGTGAGATGAGTGCATCATTAGTGTTGTTGTAATGTATACATCCTCTATAGGATTATCCCACTGCACCCTCCCCGTGATGCCAGTGGAACCAATTAAATTCATACTCTTGTTGTTCCACTGGCATCGCATCAAAACCTAATTTTTTTTTATTGCGCTGTCTACAGCTGCGGGAAAATAGCGTTATTTACATGGGATTAGCTTGCAACCGTGTCATAATCTTATAAATGGCAGGCATTTGTAACATTCAATGCTTGATTTTTTCCACATTGTTTAACGTAGTTTCATGAATTCATCTGCATATTTTGGATTAATTATGACGCCAAGGGTGGCAGAAATGTTGGGGAATAACAATGATGCCACTGACTGAGTAGGATTATTAAGGATAGAACAGCTCTTTTTACAAACAAGTGGAACTGCAAATTATTTAAAGACAGAGGCTGAGTCAGGGGAGATCCACAGATACAAAACCCTGCAAAGGCAATGAGAGCAAGATAAGAGGAAATGTGGGAGTAGTTTTCAGTTGGGACTGACCGGGCAGAAGTAGGTGTTCTCTGCGATGTGTTTGGCCACCCGCTCGTTCTCAGCAGACAACGACATAATGAGCAGCAGGGCATCTCTGGCCTGCTGGCCCACTGTGCCCTCTCTGTGAATGAAGGGGATGAGCAGGGAGAAGATGAGGAAGTTGGTGGCTCCCTGATCCTCGCTGGTGTGAAAAAACAGCTCCAGAATTGAAGGGTCCTTCGCCAGAACACAGCACAGCTGGTTGAGCAGCAGCACCAGCTCAGCTTCGACCGGCGCCGACGCCGTGCCCGAACACGAGGACAGCAGCATCATGAGCGGCCGCAGGATGGGCTTGTGATGCAGCAGAGGCTGGTGCGCCTGGCCCACCAGCATCTCATACATCTTCAGCTGCTCCAGCTTCATATCGTCTGTGAACTCCCTGCGAAGGCTCCACACAAACAGACGCTCCATCACGTTCTCCATCACCACAAACTCCAGGATGGGGCCCATGGCTCCGGCCTGACCACTCTCCTCCTCCATCAGCAAGAAGAGCATGTGCTCCACATAGTTCTGCACCGCGCTCGCTTCATCTCCGGGGATGGTGCCGAAACGAGGGCTGCCGCCAGAGACGGCGCCGAGGTTGATGACACCCAGGGAGGGGAGAGTGGAGCTGCTGCGTAGGGGATCATGCTTTTCTAGGATCTTCACCACCTACAGTTGGAGACCAGGAGAAAATTACTTGAAGTGAACACCTTACAGGGATCATGTCATTAAACTGTCACACAATAAGCAAAATATCTATGCTAAATATGTCTCAGCCTTATTACTACAGCATCCAACATCCAAAGATGATGCTTAAGAGACACTTGCAAGATATCTGAAGCTCATTTTTTCGCACATTAAACTGCTCTAATTTCATTTTATTCTCAAGAAGCATCAGTTGTGAACAGAAGAAATACGTCAAACAAAAGTCTGAAATCTTTTTCTGGGTCAGATATAAATAAGTTTTATGTATCTGAGAAACACTGCTGCAGACTATGAATGTCACAGTTGACTGGTCCTAATGGTTACCATGACCAGTGATACCACACACTAAATTGTTGCCTGGCTATACAGAAAAAACAAACCAATAAAAAAAAATTTATCACCACTCACTTAGCATTCATCATTTTCTTTTTATAGCATTGAAGTTTACACATGATGCTTGTGTACCACGATAAGTGTGGTTCATCCCTCCCTTCTCCCTGTCAGGTTAACTGTTTACAGAAATATGGTGTAAATAGAGAGGCAGCACTCTACAGATAAACTCAGTTTGGTAGCACTGACTGAAACAGTCCTTTGTGTATCCACTCCCTCCCATGTGTGTCTGTTGTGTAGAAACCAGCGTTGCAATAATGGAGCCAGTGTCCCCGGCCTGCCACTGCTGCCATGACAATAACTGACTCTGTATGAGAGAAGTGGGCATGGCTAATGGAAACAAGAGAACAGAGTTTGTAATCCCAGCCTTAGCCTGATGGGGTTTGGCCCAGTGGTCCGAGCCTCGGGGATCAGTCCGGCTCAGGCTCTCCTGCCATGACTCTGGACAGGAAGGAGCCATGTTTGAGAATTTTATAAGGATTATACTTACTGGAAATGTGGAGGAATGGGGTCATGGTCAATGGTTGTTTTATGGTGTAATATTGGTGCCGCTAAGGTCATTTTTAGGTTTATTGAACTACGATGCTCAGAGTATTCAATTTTTATTGCCCTGATGAGTTCTATAAATTAATGAATTATGAGAGCTGGCACAACAGTACACTGAGATACGGGAGGTTAGTCAGATGAAGGTGGCGTCAAATTGCCAGACACCATCTCCTCACTGTATTTGTAATGCACCTCAGTCGAGTGAAGAGTTCATTCATGGGTCAAAATAACATTTATTACAATATAAAGGGATCTGACCTTCACTAAAAGAAGTTGCATTTTAAAAGTGTTTGTTGTTTACAGGCCAAAATTGACAAGAAAATTAGTGTCAGAAAAATAATGAAAGCATCATAATGTCTATGAACTTTGAGGAGCAATGATAATTCAGAATTTAGCATTTAAAAGAGAACCACAGCAGGGCTATGAAATAAAAGAATTGAATTAAAAACTTTCATCTTAGAGAGCTAAATCTTCTTGAGTTCTGACATTAGTCTGCCTGTAAAAGTACAAAGCCTGGATGAGAGTTTTATCTTATGCATTATTAATAAAAGATGACATACGGTGTCAGATTCAGAGAGCGCGCTGAATTACCAATTTCACTGTGTTACCGCCACAAAAAATATTAAATATTATTAGAAAGAGACTATTAAATGGAAACATTTTCTCCTAATTGATGTGTGTGCTTTTATTTTAGTTCACATAAGGGCAAAAACTAAATGTTATTAAAATCCAGCAAAATACAACTTGACATCTCTGACATCTCTTTACTCTTTGTCTGACTTCTTCTACTGTCTGTGGTTGGGGTTAAAGTCAGGAAGTGTTTCGACATGAATGCAACACACCACTGAACAGACGCAAATTAATAACTGACATTTATTAGGGGTCACGTGGTATTAACAATGAATGGGATGACTCAGAGAGCCATGATGACACACACACTATGCTGACTACAGCTGAAGGTTGTTGGCAGCAACTGTCAGATCACTTAGCATGTCACAACAAACACAATGAGTGCTGTGAGGCCTGGAGAGCAGCAGATAAGACCCAGCAAATGAACATAAACCTAATCTCCCAACTCTGGAACAGGCAGAGCTGCTTTCAGAGAGAAGGCCAATATGACTTACAATGTGTTACTCTGATTTCAAGGTTTTCCAAGCTGAAACCAAAGTCAAGAGCACTCTTATCAGGCTACAGATTAACTAAGCATGGAAATAAGACTCTGCAGGAGTGGAGTGGTGCTGCCAGTTTGCCTACAGCAAAACAAGCTTTAATCTGGAACAAGGCGTTCTCATTTTTTCTGTTCATAGTCAGTAGCTGGAACTAGTGAGCCCCTTATTTATTTATTATTATTTTTAATTATAACAACTTCTGTCCCAGTTTAAAAAGGGAAAGTTCAACCAAGCAGACAGCGAGTGACAATTTGCCACATGGATCTCATGTGTGGAATTATAAATGCCTTGTTTGTTTTGCTTACTATTATCTGCACTGTGGTTTTTATTTCACTTTCAGTTTTAATTAACTCCAAACCAATGGAAGCTGAAAAAAGCAAAATGTTGGTGGAGAAATAACAATGCAAAAAACAATCTGAAATATTTAAATTTTCAACATCAGACTGAACTTTATGCACGAGTCAAAAACTACAAACTTGTGTGAGGAAAACCCATTGATAGACCATCACCCTATTCAGAGTAAGGTCATAGTTTCAAAGTTTTCTAGACACAGCTTGACCAAAAAGTGCTTCACTCACTGGAATTTTCATTAACATTTTCACTGAGTGGCTCCAGGGCTAAGAAGTGTTTGTTTAGCTACTATGTCCAGGATCAATAGTGAATATCTGCCAGATGTAGGTTCATTCTTCTCTAACAGCTCTTGGTCTCAACCCTTTCCCAAGCAAAATATCTGGCCTGCTCATTGCTGCATGATGTTCCTCAGCTAGTTGCTAACTATGACTGCCATTTTTGTGCTGAGTCTGCAGAATGAAATGAGTTATTTCACTAACAGCAGCTCGCTGCAGCTGAAGAACAAACTCATATGAAAAAAACATATAAAAACCACTTTGCTGGCAACTACAGCAGTTTCTTAATGGCAAAAGAAACTTTCAAAGATCCCATCCAAATATAAAACTACTCTGCTAGAAACAATAATTTGTGTATGAGAAAGTTTTTCTACTAAAATCATCTCATTAAAAAATCCATTTACTTGTTTCTCTCATTGAAAAATCCAAAATCTACAATTGTAGGCTGAGCTAAAGTTGTACAGGTTTCAGGTTTCCACACCACTGGAGTTAGACCAGCTTTACAAGCAGACCACAGACCGTCAGAAGGTCCACAGTCACACTCTGTGCGTACATCACTGTTCACTGAAGGTTAAATGTCCAAGTAAAACACATTTCTGAGAGGAGGAGGGGGCTATGGAGGGCTTAGAGTAAAACACGCACTTCCAACAAAATCACACAGCTAATCCGTAGCAGCTTGCCTGGTGTCAGCGTTAATGAACTGCAGTGGAGTTCTGCCTAATTTAGACCGGGTGAGGGTCGGACCCCACACTGGCAACCACTAATGAATATACAAATGTAGAGAAGACATTTAGTTACCAGCACACTTCTTTAATGTCTGGCCAGTGTCACACTTATGTCAGTGTGTGCAGAGTTTGTTCATCTCAGCGTGGGAGGAGTAGGATTAGCAGGCTGCCAGGTCCCACAGGGGTGAACAGGGACACATGCTGCTGCAAAGAGCCAAGAGTCTGAGACAGGCGGCTTCACACTGCCAAGATTCCACTGGTCCTGACCACACTGCAGCCCACTGCTGCTGGGACAGTCCGTTTACACTGTGAGCTTTTGAGGCAGAATGTGGGTCTTTATGAACAAGCTTATACTCACTGCATTCGTTGATGCAAGATCAATAAAACTGGACCAAGTCATAGGTAACTATCTGAACTTTCTGCAGAACAAACCAGATGAAAACTGTGACACAGAATCATATAGATTGTTATTGTGAAATATCGGATAGTTACACTGATTTCTGAGGTGTTAAAAAAAAACTCACACAAATATGCAACCAATGAGAAATGGCCACAAGAAAACAGACACAGGGTAAAAAATTGTGAATTATAAATGTAAAGTCTTGGAAAAAGCTCTTGGAGACAAAAAATTGTAATAATAAAATGTGCTTATTCACAAGATGTATGAGAAGTATGAAGCCTCATGGTGACAAGCTTAGCTTATAGTTTAGCTTAGCAACTAAAGGCTTTGCTCTGTACTAGGTTAAAAAACATTACTACAAACATCTCTAAGTCCTGGATTACTATACTTTCTGAACTGTAATAATATGTGGGGTGAGTTGTTGTAATTTTACAAAAAAAAAAAAGTTGTGACTGAAAAGTTGTCTGGTAACTGGCAGACTGACCAAATAAACTGTTATTCAACAAGTCCCTCATCCACCACAAACTGTCATTTCACATTCTTGTTCCTGCACATATCAACCATGCTAATTGATTAGTTTCAGAGGTGCTCATTGGCGTATAGTTAACATTGACAGAACCAGGCAAGCTGTTTCCCTTTGCTTCTGGTCTTCATGCTAAACTAATCAGACTAAGTCACACATCATTTCCTGAAATGTCAAGCTATTCCTTTAGCTTGTTACAAGGTTGATTTTGTGCTTGCTGTTTACCTGAGCCCAGTGGTTCTTGAACACAATCATGCAGGTCTCTGGGTCGACCCCTTTCAGGACCAGAGACTGCCCGTCTCGGTTTCCATTGGCAACCATAGAGGCCATCATGGTGACCAGATCATACGTGGGTTAAACCATGTCATAGGCAGGAGGAGGAGGACATTCCTGACTGCTTACTGGGTGCAACCATAACCACAGAGAGAGGAGTAATCACAGAGGACCTGAGGAGTCAGAAAAAGAAAACACAAGCAGACATCGTCATCACACACAGAACCACCAGAGGATGGCTTCATAAAACAGCAGCACAGATGCAGTGATGTGACTTGGTGATTGCTGAATACTGCTCTCCCTCCCTCTGCCTCTGCATGGCTAGCCAGCAGCTATGACAGGCATGCAGGCAAGAGAACAATAACAAGCGAAGTCAGATGACTCGGCAGAGCAGAGAAAGAGACGCACCATGCTCGACCTCAGAGTTGCCTGCTGCTCTCTGGACTTCGGACTGAGCTGTCAAATTGCTTTTGGAATACCTCAGACGCCCACAGTGGATTCCTGCAGGCCCCCTGACATCACTCTCATTACAGAAGCATTTTTTGACATTAGATGGCGAACAGCAACTGGGCGTGAACCACTTTGGCTGAATATGTGGAAAAGAGGAGGTTAAAAAGAAAGAAGGCTTCTAGTTCTGTAGATCACAAACGGTTTTGGGTATGTGCCGTTTTCATTCCTGGATTAGACATTTTACATTTACAACCTTTTTTAGACAAGCAAAGTCTGCACCGCTCACATTGCTTGTTTGGATGAAAAAAATATGTAATTTTAGTTGAAAATAGCCTGAGGGCAGCTTTGCAGAGGGCCTCCAACACTCACACTGGCACCATGGAAATTTGGAAGTTTCCCACTTTCTCCCCAGAAGGAACTAACTTGTTTCCCTTGGAAAAAAACTGGACTTCTTGGAAAGACTGATTCTGCTGGACAGAATCTTTGACATCACCGACAACAGAGGGAGCGCACTGCTTTTTAAAACAGGAACATGTGAGCTGCTGATGAACTACAACAATATAAAAGGATAAATCCAGCTCTCAGTCGCACTGTAGCAGGAGAAAGGATGTCAGGATGTGACTTATCTCCTGATGTTTCCTGTGTTTGCAGACAGTGGATGTTTGTGGCAACTATCATTACAGTTGGAAACAATATTGAAGTCATGTTTATGGGGTTTTAAATATAAAACCTCAACAGCCATAGCACAGCAGAAGTTTGAGATAAAAATGTAAAACAAACGAGATAAGATGAAAACTGAGGCAATTTTGCAGGATGTTGAGATAAACGCTAATGCAAGCAATGACAATGTAAATATAATGGTGTTAAACAGGTGTGATAGTCACTATTGTAGCTCAGCAAGAGCAGCATAGGAGGTTTCTTCCTCTAGGACTAAATTTCACAGCAATCCATCTAATAGTTGTTGTGATAATTCATTCAAAACTGCCTCGTGGTCGTGTGGATTTTTAAGATTCATCATCTGAAAACCACAGGCAGACGTGATAGAAATCCATCCAGCTGTTGGTGAGATATTTTAGTCTGGAGCAACACACTGACTGACAGGGCCACCCCGCTAGCCACTAGCATGGCTACCAACAAACTTTCCAGCGGCTAAACAATGGCCTGACATAGTGCGCCTGTCTCTGAATGCTAAACACAATGACAGGACCTAGTGAAGCGCTCGCACAACACGGGGCGACACTGTCACCGCGGGGGATGAACCGTAAACCGTGCACCAGCTGCACACCAGGATGCCAGATTACAGCTTCCAGCTCTGCCCCCTAAATGTGTCTCTTGACCAATCACAGCTCAGCTCTTTCTTTTGAATTCACTTTGCCCCACTTCCACAGAAACATCCCCACCATCCACAGAATTTAGGCATAACAAGGCAAACAGTTAAAGTTTCACCATCTGCTTTCAGTTAGAAGAGCGTGCCGGCTGGTTGGATTCTTGACAAGGAATGTATAAGCAGTGTGGAGAGTGTGTGTGTATGTGTGCGTGTGTGTGTACTGGTGGGATTTCTTACCTTCCTTGAACCATCTTCGTCAGGGACGGCTCGCTAAGCAGATAAAGACCTCATTCTTGTCCTGTAGTCACAAACAAAAGAGATATGAAGATATGTCAAGAGAGGAGCAGGAAGTGAGTGTCTGTGTGAGAGGCGAGGCATGGTGGGAAGTGACTGGACATGAGTAAGCTGCTCCGAGCGCCACTTGGATGGAGATGGAGAGGAGGAGGTAACCGGGAGGGAGTGAGGGAGGGAGGGGAAGGGAAAGGAAAGCAAGAGTGGGAGGGAGTTAAAAAAGAAAAACAAGCTGAGAGAAAGTCTACAGAAAAGGAGGAGGAACAAAACAATGACAGCAACAAACAGGGTTCATGTGCATAATCAAGAAGATCAAACCAGTCATCTGTCAGTTCTTGATATTTCTGGAGGAATTCACCTCTATCACATCCTCGTGATCCCACCCTCACAGGAGAATAACACTATTGTCCCTTCCAATTAGTGTCCTGATGCAACTGGCGTCCTTCTCAGCTGCGAGAGGCCCGTTCCTCAACAACTTTACAACTGGCCTCACTGGACCCTCACTATCTGTCGTGGGAACCGTGTCACATGACGCAGCAGCCTCAATAACTCTCCGATTCAGTTTTTTTAATACAATATTATGTTGTCAATGTTTGTGACTGGTAGCAATTAAAAAATGTGGGTTTCTTAGAAAACCTACTAAAAGCCTAAAAGCGTGACATCATGTAAACAGAGAGACTGAGAGGGAGACAGATGGAAAGAGGTGATGCGTGTGTGTGTGTGTATTTGTGTGGGTGAGCGCGCTAAAGACGAGTCATCAAACACTCAGGCAGGCTCTGAGCCTTGCGAGGACTCACACTTGCAGTTTTATCCCTAGCAGCACATTACAGAAGCCGGGCGTGGAGTCGGACATCTTTGTCAACGCCACCAAATTGTTTTGCATAATGATGACTCTGGGAGTAATTCTAAGTTCAGAGACGGTTTTCTTTGACATGTGAACAGAAGGAGGACAACCTTGTGATTAATTAGAAATGTACTCGAGGCTCCCAGCTGCTCCCAACTTGACTCGATTTTCCTATTTATGGCCTGACAGCAGATTGTAGAAAGCGGTTGCCAGGTTGGCAAAGAGGCGTGTGCTGTTGGTCGTAAAAGTTGACAAATTGGTTGCCATATTTTTCATTATTTATAACTGGAGTGATAATGGTGCTGTGTAGTCACACCTCCTGTGTCCACAGTTACATGTGGCTCTGTTTGGACCTCTCACCTAAAACAAAGGATTCAGGCAGCTCAGCTGGGCAGTATTTATTGACATATAACAGATAAATCAAGAAGCATCAACTGCAGATCAAGAGGAGAAACTACAGTACATACATGACATAAGGTATGGTATGTTTGAGGTAGATCAACTAAATCTATCTCTACTTCAGTTTATTTTTAACTGTATATTTAAAGCTAAAGGCAGCATGTTAATTTGCTAAATAACAATATCCTCTATCATTGTCATGTTTGGTATGTATCTTTACTATTTCCATGGTTTTAATTTAGCATTCAACATGTTAGGATTTTAAATTGACCATGAAATACAAAGTAATACAATTGGTTTTACCACCATATTGTAATAAACAAACACAGTACGGGAGGAAGTTTGAACCACTGATGGTGGCACCATGTATTTGCTGAGATATTTCAGTTAGCATTGGACTCATAGATCTATATGAAAGTTGTTGCTTCTCAAACATTAAAAATTGGCCTGCAAAGAATAAAATCTATTGATAGTTTGGCTGAAATCACTAGCACAGCAACATCCATCCATCTTCTATGGATGCTTATTCCTCACTAGGGTCGCAGGGGTCTGCTGGAGCCTATCCCAGCTGTCATCGGGCAGGAGGTGGGGTACACCCTGGATAGGTTGCCAGCCTATCGCAGGGCTAACATATAGACAAACAACCACTCACACTCACACTCACACCTATGGTTAATTTAGTTTGATCAATTCACCTAACAAGCATGTCTTTGGACTGTGGGAGGAAGCCGGAGTACCCGGAGAAAACCCACGTATGCACAGGGAGAACATGCAAACTCCACACAGAAAGGCCCGAGCCAAGATTCGAACCCAGAACCTTCTTGCTGTGAGGCGCAAGTGCTAACCACTGCACCACTGTAGCACAGCAACGGTGATAGGTAATTATTAGCACAATTATCATACGTATTATCAGTAGGATTGTAGATTAATTACCTCCTGAAGCTTCCCTGACCTGGAGATGCAGTAAACCAGTAAAAAGGTCTTTATTTTACAGTACAAAGGAAACTGCATGACATTTTTGCAGATCAGTTTTGTCCATTGCTCTACTGTAGTTTTCAATTCTTTGTGCCCTCACTTACATTTGTTGGTTAATCAGCCTCACTTTGCCTCCCAAGTTAAGATTGTGTATTCTGTATATGACTTCAGCTGTCTCAGTGTTGGTACAGCTGAGTCATTAACACTCGCAGGTTATTTTCAAAAGCTCCCAAATTCAGATTTTGTTTTGTTTTGTCAGTGCTGCAACAAGCTGCAAGATTAACTAAAGCTGTGATTAGCTCCTCTCAGACAACAATGCACTGGCAACAACGCCACCCTCTGTCTCCATCTTTCAGCCAAATAGGTCAAGACTTGGAGACAGTGCACCAGTACCGTCGTATGATACGCCAAATAATCCAGTGGGAGTAAAAAACGTGCAAGTTTCCATCCAACAAAAGAGAAAGCCATCTGTTTTTGAAGAAGGAAATGGGCTTTTTCACAAATCTAGTACAACCCTGTTATTAAAAGTCATGGCCTACATTATGGTCTTATTTACAGTACCTGCTGTCACACTGACAGAGGGAACCCACAGTTACCCAGAAATCACTGCTCTACTTGCTCAAAATAACTTAAGACTTGAAAGTCGACATGCATTGTGTGTATTTGTCAGTTTACAGTCTCATCACTACACAAGCCTCCCTGGATTCTCCTGATTTGGTAATGTCTAATTACCCAATTATGGCAATTTGATAATTACACACAGTTGTTACTTCCACGTCTCCACAGTCAGAAATACAAAAGACACAACAACAAAAACAAATGAGGACTTTTGTGGGTGTAGCAAGCAGCTACTCCTATAGACACAGACAATATGCAGCCGTCTTTTCCTTCTTGAGATATTTTACATACTTGAAACCAGGCCAGTCTCACTGTATTTTTTTTTCCAGAGAGTGTGTTGCTTTGGAGGACACAATTAAAACAATGGTTATTTTATTGTACAAGGAAGCAGCACCATCAGAAATCCAGAAGGAAATATCTTTAATTTACATTTTGTCAAATCATGAAGACATTTAAGTTTCCCTTAAACCTCCAAATGTGCACCTAATGCTGTCAAATCTGTTGTATTTCAAACTGAGAGACACCTCAGCCCTGAAATAAAAGACGCACCAGATAAATTTTGAGTTTTTGAGTGGTATTAGTTAATAGCAGGCGCCTGTGTGGTGCATGTGGATCAGAGGAGAGCAACACACTGAAAGTAATGGCCAAAGGTGAAGGTTTAATCTAATGTTTAACAAAGCCAAATTACATTTCCCTGTCTTTTGTAAACCAGTTCAGCAGACACAGTTCACCCTTACTTGAAGTTCTGTCTGGTTTCTTTACATTAGCTGTGTGCTGTTTTTAATAATGATCCGAGCAGCAGCAGCAGCAGCAGCAGCAGCAGCAGCTGTGACCTGCTGCAAACTCATCTCCTCTACAATACCACAAAACAAGTGGCTCATCACAAGTAATTAGCTACAGGTTGGGTCATTACAACAACCCAGTTTCACTTCACCCTGCTGCACTGATACATTTTGCCCCATTCCTCTTCAGTGGGAATGGCTGCGTCGCATAAAGAGTAACACTCCCGAGGTAAACATGAAAAATGAGATCGGCTTCAAAAGAATTAAAAGAGGAGATAAAGCCCGAGGCTGGTGGGAACGAACACAGCCAAATGGAAGCTAAATGCTCGCCTCCAGGGCTTTTGTCATTTTTTTTCTGATCTGGTTTCTGGCATTGTCAGCTCTCTGCCATCCCAGAGGGTTTCATACACAAGGGTGCGGTCTGGACAAATAGCTGAAAGGCAGGACGCACCCTTTACTTTCTTGTTGAACAGGAGTTTTAAACCTCAGGGTAGATGGGATCAACTCTGAGCGTCAGAAACACATTTAGTTCTTTTCTAGATCTTTCTTTTTGTCTGAGGTGGACGCTAGGTGACCATGGTAACCTAGTGACAGACAGACCCGTTGAAGTGATAGCAGCTGCTGAAATATTTAGGTCTACAGGTGACGCCATTGAACAATGAGATAGTGCCTGGCCTGAGTGTTTGTAGACCTCGCCTCCTCATCCAATCAACAACACAGCAGGAGGGAAAAAGCCATTCATTCATTTTCTTATCTGTGTCTGTATTATTGAGTTTAGCCAGCAGGGCAGCAACCACTGTGTCGCTCCATTCATCTTTAGAAGAGCCAGACTGAAAACTCAACTTCAGAGCAGATTACATTTGTTCATTATTATTAATAATTAGTTTGGTATTTTATGTTCCTGTTAGACAACAGAAGGATTAGAAGAAAGGACGGGGAATGGCATGTAACAAACGTGCCTGGCTTGACTCAGACTGTATCTACAAACCTGCACAGGTCTTGTTTCAGCTAATTAAACTGCAGTTTAGGGTGATGATAGGTGAAGCTTTACTGGAAATGATGTAAGGTTCCCAGAAAAACCAATAGGAATAATGTAGATGTAACTTCTCCTACGTGTATCCAACATATGGGATCAGCAACAGTGCAACTGTAAACACCGCTGCATGGGAATAAATATTTCACCACCAATGTTACGTATTATTTACAGCAAATCAGTGATAAGATTTGGAGCCGCAATTTAGCTGGAGCAGCACTAGTTTTCTAAAAATGTCACAGTCTTATTGAACAGACTAGACTTAGCTTAAGGTATTGAGGTATTTAACTCATTATAAAATAATTTTTAAAAACTAAATTTTACTTTGTTGTAGATTACATAGGTTACAATGAATGACGTATCCCTTTAAAACCTGTCAGACTCTTTTCTTATCAACACAACACGTGCTGAATAATGGCTGTAACTAGCTTAGAGATAAGACTGTTATGTAAGCAGATAGTGTTGCTCCATGCTGCACGTCTGTGGATTTTCACATGCACATGAAGGCTAACAGGGTGTTGGCTGTTGTCTTGGAACTGGTTTCAAGAACAGGCTGTTGCTTTCATATTGCTCAGTGATCGCGAGCGAGGAGACTTATTAACATGTCCAAACACACACTCACACACAGGTGCTCGAATTCGCTCCAAGCAAAGAAAAGGAGGAGACGGTAAATGGAAAGGTCAATAAGAACAGCAGTGCCAGAAGCCTGAAGGGAAAAATACACCACAGAGCGGCTAACATGAAGCAGATACAGACCAACAGAGGCTGACCAGAGGACACAAGAAACCTTATGTTTACATGAAAGACACCCAACGTCACACCCACTTCCACACAGGAGAGATAAAACTCGGAAGAGCTTTACACTCCAGCCAGATGACACATTATCCTACTTCCTGCTATCGATAATGGAAAAACTGTGACGTCATCCTTCACCTGAGTGTGTACAGCACAAGTCAATGCAGGCACAGTATGTAGGTGTGTACTGGTTTCTCCCCACACAAGGTGTAAGATGTGACACTGGATAACACTGCAAAGAACTGCAAAAGATAACTAATGTGCATGATTTTTTTGGTGAAAATCTTTTTAAAAATACAATTTATAATGACTGCATTTTCTCTAAACTTTAACATTCTACACACCAAGGTCTGGTGCAATATTATTACTGTCAAAAACTTGAAATACCAGCTTTTTGAGAAGCTGCTAGAATCCAATCCTCCTGGATAATGTAACAACCCTACAAGTTTCTGCTGTAGCCACAAGATAATTCAAGATCATTCTGTTCAGTGTTTGAGAAATGACATGTTGTCTGTCATTTTGGTGTAACCATTGTATACAGAACAGACAAAGCTAACGTGATCTCACTCCTCAGTTTGTGGACTCACATTTTGAAACCTGGAGTTTGGCATTTGAACGTTGCCATGTTGTATGTTTGGAGCCAGAAGTGACCATATTTGGATATGAAGGGAGGAGTGAGGAGGTTGGTCTGACCCTTGAACACTATGACACTGTCCAGTGTGTATGAGACTTGAGTTAAAGTCTGGTCTCATTGCAGACTTGTCACTCAAAGTAACCCCGCCCCATGTGTTCCTCTTTTTAAAACCTAATATCGACTTAATGCTGAAATGATTTTCAGACAGACCACCAGACCACTGAGAAGAAGAGCTGACTTTAGCTAATGACATGAGAATGACTTGTAGAAAAATCATGATTCAAAATCACGTTTTAATTGAAGTCAATTGGAGCCAGAGTTTTTTGGAGTCAGCATCTAGTGGCCATCATGGGTATTGCAGTATGACATACCCATAGACTACATGTAGAAATGGATACAGCCCCCAAATGCAGGACTGCAACAAAAAAAAACTGCAATATTACTGTGCCCGGTCACCAGGTCCCTGTCCATATCAACACAACTGTTGTATTCTACGCAAACTGACACAGAATTTAAACATGAACCACTTCATGTTGAAGATTGTGTTTTAGTTTTCATAGCAATGTAATCTTCCACTCTCTCCTGCTATTTGTGGGTCATGTGACAGAGGAAAGGTTACAGCTAATTTCTCCCTGGAAAATTTCATGAACACAAACTTGTAGTTTTGACATTTTAATTAAAGAACTACATATTTTGCAACATCTGCATTGAAGAAGCATTCACACCAATCCAAGTAACACAGTGCTCCAATGAAAAATAATGCAACTTGTACTCCAACAGCCCTAACTCCTCCATTTCACACAAAATACAGCTGAGCCCGATCCTTTAATTTTGCAGGTATTTCATCTAAAAGCAAAACAGATTTTAGCTGATTTTTATTGTCACATACACAATAATATAGCAGGTACATACATCACTTGCAGGGAAATTTGTGTTTTCAAATATTGGACAAAATGAGGTTTTTGACCTAATACTCCTGAAAACATGACCCCTATGCTCTCCTTCCTTTTTTCTTTAAACAACAGTACATGTTTTTTTTTCTCTGACACAGGTTAAATTACCACATTGTATGTATACAATGAGGGCTGGTGACATCATTCCTACTTCCATGTTGGTATGGGGAGACTTCAGCCAATGCACTACAATAAGCTTCTGTGACAGATAAAGACTGTGTTTTGTGTGGGTATATCCTATCTCTGCTCCTGCTGCTTCCTCTGCAGCTCGTTTGCATTACATCTCAGTTTGCTGATAAAACAGCCATGTTTGCGTGTGGAAGGAAAGAGTTCAGAGATGTTTATCAGAAAGATGAGAGCGAGCTGCAGCAACGCATTCATTTAATTCACCAGCTGGGTATAAAAAAGTGAGGGCTTTTTGATATGAAAAGGAGCTCATTCAAAAAGCTTCACATCGAACTTGAAAACTGAGCTTCTGAAAAGGAATTCAGAGCCCTGCAAAATGCCTCTCAGGCTCATCTGTGTCAAATATTTGCTTGGGTGTGGATAATTGTGAACATGTTCTTGGTTAGGTTTCACCCTTTAACAATAACTTCTTCTCCAAAAGAAGTTCAGCTGAAGAAAGAAAAGTTTGTTTTACTCGCCATATAGCTGCACACACTTCCTATATAGTGTTTTTTTGTTGTTGTTGTTGTTCAAAATTTTCAAGGCAAATAAGATGCAAAACACATATATATTTGCTGCATTGGTAATTACCAGACTCTCTACCTGCACAGTAATTTTTCATGTCAGCTTTTCTAAAAACAAACTGCTGGCTCCAGAAACATAACTTGCACCTTCATTCCTGGACAACAGAAGTGGTTCAACCAGACTGAGGCACAATCTACTCATTTCACAGCACAATTACAACACCACTGAGAGTTGTTAAAGTGGGAAGGGGCAAATCATTAACCTGGAATAGAGCCGAAACAACAAAAGAGCCAATATCATGGATGCTAATAACCATAAACCACCAATCTGTAACTATTGTTTACCATACAGACACAGAAGTCTTAGAGAAAAAAGGCCAATATAAGAATACATTATAAAAAAATACATGTGTTTCCTTTTGTTTTGAGATTACGGAGCCCCTAAAGACCCACAGAAAGTTGGGTTGTTTCTTAATCTTGTGCACACACGTTATGGATCTTGCATTAGATGATTGCATTTTAGCAATGGAGCAATAACACAGTGAACATTGTCATGATATAAATCCACTTGAGAAATCAGCAATTTTATAAAGTTATAAATGCAACTTACACCCGTGGTCTTCAAAATGGGAATATGTGGACCTGTAGGCATGATATGAGATTTAAGTTGCATTTATATAACTTTATAACTCTGTGCTAAGCTTCCCACTCGAGCTCCACATTTACCTTTTGTAGGGATGGTTTTGACCTCCTGGTGTAACTCTCAGAAGGAATGCAAAAAAAAAACATGTTTACTTGTTTAACACAAAAAATCTTCTTTTATAAAACAGAGTTCAACTAAATGTAACATGCTATTTCAGGCTGAGCTGAAATTCTGCCATTTCTTATCCGTAAAATGCATTTGTCTGTCTGTCTTCAGGGTCAGAGTCAGGGCGTGAGCAAGGAGGGTGGGGATAATCCCGACCACGAGACAAAGCTGAGCTGGCTTGTTCAGGGTGGGAACTGGGAAACACACACAAACACCTGCTGATACTGTGACAGCAGCACCTGTTCTGAATAAGATACCCACAAGTTTAAGTTGCTCATGCCCTTTCTGATTAATGAACAAAGAGACCACTGACCACTATTACAATGTTTACAACAAAACCTGATTAATCACCTGCTTCTTACCAAGGTGGCCATTAAACATTTTCTCAGCGACATTACTGCCGTCAGTGGAGGCACCAGCAAGAAAGGTGAAGTCAATAAGATGCCAATTACAAACTTGTGACCTAAAGCTGTACATCTAATCACATTAGTATGACCATTATTCACAGTCTGCATGCAGTAAGGCAGACTCACACAGAATGTGCGTGTGTGTGTGTGTGTGTGTGTGTGTGTGTGTGTGAGCATCTTGGAAGCGGGTAATAGAGCTGATGTTTAGTCGGCCATGTGAGTCCTACAGATTAGCCACACATTCTTCTCATTCCTCATAAAACACTTCATAAAAGTTGTAGCTTCACTTGCACTCATCAGCCTACTCACTATTAGGATGATGCTATGAAAAGTGGGAGAGATAGCAGAGATTTACATCTTTTCTGTAGTATCTGGACTTGAACAGATTAGGAGGCAGAGCCCCCGCAGCATGAAACTAATCATGAACAGAAATTGGCCTGAATAAAGTTGGACAGAGTCGGTGTGGTTTCTGTATAAATCACTCTTGTATAAGTGCAGCTTTGTTAGAAACAACTAACAACAAAACCACAGTAAACAAATCCCCTTCAATCAGCAGAAAGAAGCCATGTCAGGAGATGATGTGCAGAGCAGAGCTGATATATTTACATCCCATCACCACACAGCAGCCCAGCTCTGAACGCAGGCCAGAGACGAGCCACTGGTTGTGTGTTTGGTGACTTTAATCAGGATCCACATTAAGAGCACTTTGGGACCAGTTCAGCGACCACAGCGGCCACATCTGATGATGACACGCAGACGTTTGCAGAGGACTCTCGTTGTCTAAATAAAGATCAAACAGTTTGACAGAAATCACATGACCTATCTATGGCACGTCAGTCACATGACAGCACAGGGCAGTTTACTGATGTGTGCAAGGGATGTGAGAGCGGCCGTGACCAAAACTACAAACATGGTCACGGGACGACAATTGAACCATCTCCATGACAGCTGGGCCAACATCATCCTCTGATCGGGGCCACGAGGTGTGGCTGAAAGCTCAAAGACTGTATAATAAGTGCACTAGGATTCTGTCACAAAAGACCCCATGCTCAAGAAACAGAAAGAAGCATGAGAGAGAAGGCAATGATTACTTCAACATTTTAAATTAGCATATAAAAACAGATGAGCCTCACATTACAAAAACCAAAGAGGGATATCAGTGTCACAAATGTGTCATTTGATTTTCTGTCAAAAAAAAGCCAAACATCTGATGGTTTGGGGTTCACAGATGTAAGAATTTGAGCCTATCCTTCCCATCTTTTACCACAACAAATCTTATTCAATTTTGAACTCCAGATTAAAAAAACTTATGATGATGAACCCTGGATGTTAAACTGATAAGTTTTACAGACCACACAGATAATCAGCAGATCCCCCTGTTTATGCATAATATAAACAGATGGTGGAAATTCCTACTTTGTGGAGATGCCCAAACCATTTCAGTAACAAACTTTCATGCTGCACTATGAGCCCACCCTTGATCTTATTGACAAGTCTTTCAGGATATCCAGCAAACTGACAAACCATCACACACATACATAAACAGGGTTTTCTTACACAACACAACACAACCCTGTAGATTTACCACCTCATCCTGACTGACATCTTTTCTCACTGAAAACTGCTCTGTGTACATCAGCTGATAGTGAATAACATTGATTTAGCAGGTGGAAGAGAACACCTGTGTAGGAATGACATGCACAAGATGACCAGCCATGAAACATTGATGATGTTTACTGGTAACCTGACTCCTGCACACTGTGTCTCCCTCACGGTGGATACCCGAGTTCAAAGCTCATTAAAAAAAATACAGCAGGAAGGTGAATCAGGACAGGTAGCCTCAGCTCAGACTTCAACCTGTGTGGCTGTAAAATAAGTTTACCAGGAGCTAACCACAACAACAACAGCAGCAGCACGTGGACATAATATTTATCTGACGCTGCAGGTTAGTGCAAGATTACACAACCACGCACACACAGACGTGTTTATTGGCTGTGATTCCTGAACTATGAACTACAGGGTGGGTCTACTCCAGCCACAGGGAGGAAACACGGCACTTTTTCACTTCTCCAACTTCACGAGGATGCAAAACTAGAAGTGATTTAGCTGTTTATGCCCCAGTGATCACTGGTTTGTCCCCTGGCAGCAGTTTGGAGATACCCAACCCTTCCACCCACCCGCACATGTCAATCACAGAGTGCGCAACTGTCAAAGGAAAACAAGCAGAAGTGGCACTTAGTGTCAAACTATAAGTAAACAGACAAGTTAGACAGAGTGGAAAAGCAGATCAAGTGTTGACTTTTTTAAGTGTTTTTCTTCCTTTCTTTTTTCTTTCTTTCTTTCTTACCGTCGGACGGATCCTCCGTTCAGACCAGAGCGCACAGCGTCGATCCGCAGCAGGTTTCCAAACACCACAAACACCCGCTCGGTATGTCCTCTCAGGAGTAAAACACCCGTGTTTTATTCTTTGTTCCACAGCGTCCCACTTTTAGTAACAGTACACGGATGTAGTCTATATGTAACCAAGCTACTTAACCTGGTCCGTGGTACACACACGCACACACACACATAGGTGAATGCGCACTAATCCTCATCTGAACGCTCCTCCCACTGAGCTACAGTAGACCCACATCCACTGGAGGAGTGTTTCTCAGTTTGACGAGAAGGGGAAAGAAAAACCCTGTGAATGATGAGTGTAAACCATGTTAAAAACTTTGGAAAGTACATGGAGAGTTCATATTGTAGTAGTAGTAGTTGCAGTAGTGGTGGTGGTGGTGGTAAAATCTGTATTAATCGTGGTGTGTTTGCTTGATGTACTCAAATACCTTTAAACTGCAGGGTTTCTTAGATTACAGATGGTTTCTGATCTTTTCATATAAATAAATAAACTGACTCATCGGCCGATTTGAGCAAAGGTTGTGTTCTTGGTGGATGTGACTCAGACACGATTAAAACACGAGACACAATTAAGAATTTATACATATATGTGGTGCTTTGACTCTTACGTTGACAAAAAATAATCTTTTTAAACTTAATAATTTTTTTACATATGCAATTTTCCCCCATATTATGTTATAATAGCCTTTACAGAAATTCTTGTTTCTATATCAAACCCTACAAACTACAGGCATCCGGTTTCATACCTCTAAATCCTCCCAGTGCTCCTGTCCACGTCTCCAGTGATCATTGTTATTTCCAGTGTGAAATTATACTGTGGAGATATGAGAGAGACACAACCTCCATTTATGCTTGATTGAAGGATGTGTTTAGGTCAAGTCCAAATTTAAGAGCTTAGAGACAATGGAAACACACACACACACGCGCGCGCACACACACACTTTCCAATTGTTGAAGTCCTATCAGCAAACTTGCATTCAGTGAAAGAGACACTGATGTTTAATCAGGCTGTAAAGATAAGCAGATCTGTAGCGACATCTGGTGGCTGAAAAGGTGAATTACGCTTTACACAGTTACTTTGAAAGAGGACGCACCTTGTATGGTTTAAACACCAGACTAGGTTTTTTTTGTTTGTTTGTTTTATATGTACTGAGGTAGTAATAGTATTAATTATGAATGGGTAGTGTATTAGTCTTAGTAAAATGGGTTTTTCTACCTTTTTTTCCACAGTGGAAAATGTTTCTGGTGAAGTGTCCAGTCACATTTTTAAGCTTATATCTTTGGTATTTTTAAGGATGTTTGCACTCAGCTATTAAAAACCTACACATATTCTACAGGCTGAAATGATTACATCAAAATTGAGGAAAGTTAGGACAAACTTTCGTCCACCAGAATAAGAAATTGATGTTGGGCAATGAAACTGCATATAAAGTAACTGCAAATTAAATCAACAACTAATAAAGTCTAACGGGGAAAAAAAACAAACACGATTTGGTATTAATATTTAAAAAAAATAATCTGAGAAAGAAAGAGGCATCTGGGCAAGACAGGTTTATTTCCAAAGCACTAATCATACAACAGCAATTCAAAGTGCAGGGCAGAGCTTCAAACAAACAATTTATAACAGACATTGAAAATAGAATACGTAAAAAATAAGGTCAAACATTTTATGTCCCTAAAAAATCTGTTAAAGGGTTATATTAACGTTATTTTCCATGAAGCCATGTGTTTCTTTTTTTCCACATCCTTCCCAAATATGGCACTTGGTTTTTTAGTGGTTTTAATGTGTTTTCCTAAAGAAACCTCCCAAATTAAATCTGTTCTGAAACTTGAAATTTAAAAAAAATTCAACCCTGTAATAAATGGGTTAATGTGCCCGGTAGTTTCACCAGTGACTGACCAGTCGTGCCCTGCCTGTGCCGGGGTCCGGACACTGAGTGGCACCACCTCCAGCGGGGCGCAGAAAGTGCTGCTGTGTTCAGGACGCACTGAAACTTCCAGCGGGCAGGGCAGCAGCAGCAGCACACCGCTTCATCCACGGTTTTTACACATATATGAGCAACCAGCTGCTCCCCAAAGGTCAACGTTTACTGTATTTATTCATATATTTCTCATTTCGACATTGTTGGGAATCCCGATGGCTGAAGCTCGGCGCGAGGAGGAGGAGGAGGGGGAGCGCAGGGATCTGACCACAGGTAGGTCTGTACAGGCTGACGGTCATCTGAGGAGCTGGGATGTTTCCTGAACCACTCTCTGCTCATTAACAAAACTCCTGTCAGTACAACGATTTACTGTAGATACAGTTTGAATAATTTAACTTGTACATTTCAGAACGGAGGTGGAGTTTTGTTGGGTTTTTTTTCAAGGAGCACAACAGTGATTTGAATCACTTTAGATCTCAGCTGCTCATTCAGGAAACCATACTGTTGTATTTCAGAGATTTGATTTAATGTTTCTACCATTTCAGGAGCTTATTGTTTTCATTTTTACATTTATTTTGTATACATCGTCAAACTTGGTTAAGTTGTCCAATCCACCACAGTGAATGTCAGGCTTGTATTAGATTATTTTCATAGATGTGCAACTCAAGTGTCATATCTTATTTAAAAATCTGCATTGTTTTAGCTCAGAATACAACAATTTCAAAAATCAATGACATATAGCTTACACATCTTAGACAAGAGTCTGCTTTCTGATTTAAATGTAGAAACTGATTCAAAGCTGTGGATGTCTGGAACAACAGTTTAAAAAAAAGTCAAAACCTTAAGTACAGATATATTTTAAAATCCAGGAAAGACTAGTTAAACAACAGGCGGATGATTCATTGTTATTTTATTTTATTTTATTGCAAGTACTACCAGACTGATAAGTGTACTGGAAAAATGGAAAGGTTTGTACAGTTTAAAAGATTATATTAACCCTGTCATATATGTATATGGAAGTATTCTGACTAGTTTCTCATTATCAAACACTACAGGTGGAAAATGAAACACTGCACTTTGTAATGTCAGTACCAACGCTGTAATTTAATGAAAAGACATTTGTTTTCAGCAACAAGCACTGAAGATATCTCACGCTTTTCTTTTAGGAAGAATTTTTTTTCATTTAAGATCAGAAGAGGATTCCTCCTAAAATTAAACAGTTTTCTTTGTCGTGCGCAACACTTATTTCTCGACTCCCCCGTGCCCTGCCCTACACAACTATCTGCAGCCAGTGTATCAGCTCAGACCCCCACACCACACCCTGACCCCACCAGCTGTCTGCACAAGGATTCCTGTCAGCGTCTGAGCAGCCAGGCCGCTTTGACGTGAACAAGCCTGCACTTGATACATCTTTTCAGAATAATTGAATACCTTTTGGATCCACTTCAGATGGTTTCCACTGTGAATCACTCGTCTGTATTGACACCACATAATCTTCTCTGACTAAAGGTCCACATCAGCTGCTGACTTTGTGTTATTCACTCATGACTCTGTAATCTGCCAGCTTTTAACTGTCTTGTTTTTCAAGTGAGGGCAAATGTGTTTTGACCAGTCCCCACTGTTACCAGCAAAGGTTTCCTGGACTGTGATGCCTTGCTGTTTTGACCTGAGTCAGACTTTTTCTCTAAATTTCTCAGTGTGTTCTTGGTAACATTAACTAGTCAGCTCAACAAAGCTTATCTGATTCTCACTGGGCTCTGCTTTTGAACTGGTGTGGAGTACTGGTTGGTGTAGTGTTTCACACTAAGGCAGGTTGTTTTTCTTTCTTTCCTTTTGTTGCCAGTGTCACCAGCTGCTGTGTGACTGCTGCTGCCGTGCTGAGTAATGTCAGCATGTGTTCAAGTGAGAGTGCAGCTGTGATGGGAAACCTCCTCTGCTGACTTCAGCAGCTTTCCTGTGTGTCTGTGGTGTCTTTTCAGGTGTCACCTTACCTATCTGGAAAGTAAATCAAACTCTGTAAGGAGTAATCGTCAAGTAATCATACAGGCTTTTCCATTTTCTCAAATGCATTAGTTTTAGTAAAATGTTTGAATATTTTTTTTTTTTTGAGTTTTCGAATGGTAAATATTCTACTTGCAATGCAGCACCGTTGGCACATACAGGATGTACAACAAATTATAGTTATGTCATAGTTCTGTTTATTTGGATCAATAACTAATAAATAAGTATGGTGATCCCCTGACATTTCATTTGGGTCAATTGTTCAATACCTTCATAAAGACGTTAGTGAGCTGTGTAGCTGTAAATGATCCGTTTCATTAGTTATGAAGTTGATGCTCGGTGATAGGAATCTGCAACATTTTGTAATAGTTTCATCTTTTGTAATTGAGTATGTTAGACTCTGAATGGTCTTAAGGGATGTTGTTCATAATTTGTAAATTCAACAAGTGTCCTTTCTTGTTTGATTACCTATGTTGGACTAGAAAGGACCCAGAGAGCACAAAACTCCATCAAGACACAATCTGTGCCTGATCTCCACCAAAGGGCCTCAATATATTGCTTTATGTGTGTGTGGATTTTCAACAAAATCCATTAATATGTGACAAAGTTATGAATTTTTAAAACACTTGCCCTTTATAAGAGCTCGGGGTTGTTGTGGATTTAAGTATTTGTTCAGACAGGATCCAACCCTCTGCACTTGTTCAAAATGTAGTTTTTTTTCTTGAGGTTATTCAAGGGGAAAAAAAATCCTACATAACCTGTATCTCAGAAAACATGATCAGGATCTGTTCATGATGGACAGGCAAACAAATCAACTAAGGTCAAAACATAACCTCCTTGGTGGAAGTGATGAATTCAGATGAAAGTAATTCTGGGCTGAAGCCACATGCAGATGTTTAGGACTGATAGGAGACACTGGTCTGTTTGGAGCTGTCTTCATCTGACCCACATTCACTCAAAGTATCCGATGTAATCTGTAATGTCTGGTATTCCCTCAGGTTACTGCAGGATCGAGTTGTTTTTCAATCCATGGTGCACAACTATATGTCTTCCAGGCATCAGTATCTTCTTTCAGAGCTGAAGGCATAATACACAACTTAATGCTGCTGTCTTTCATTTCATCATCTCTCTGTGTTATCGTCCTTCCTGCAGCTTAACCAAGACAAAACTGAAATGATGCTACTGGTCCAGAAGCCTTATATGATTAATAATAAGGTTTTTTCACCTGTTAAAAAAAAGTGGATGAGTTTGAATTACTATGGCCTACATCTGGACTATCACTGAATCTGCTTTTATGTCGGAAATGTTTTAGCAAATTGCTCCAATTGTCCTCTCAAAGCCATATAGAGACATGAGTGTACACTTTCTAATTATCTGACAAAACCAGCTTTTACTTTCCTAACCTGCATTAATGATGTTAAAGTTTATAGGGACCCAGGAATGTTTTGTCCAAACTAATATGCTGTGACTTCATGATTTTGTGGATGTACAATTAAAATTGTTGAAACTAATTATTCCAGCAGCTTTTGATTCACCGTGGCTCTGAATGGAGCAGAGTGACAGGAAAACTCCTGTGACCTTTTACTTTGTAGGTAAAAAAGACGGTGACGATGCAGTGTAGTGTGGCACAGCCTCCACTTCCTGTATGACCACATTCCAGTTCCTCAGATTGGCCAAGTAAACACGGGAGTGCTGAGATATCATAGGGCCGTCCCTCTCTTTTATGTTGTGTGTGGGTGTGTGGCTACGAGCTTCAAGTTCTTTAACGCACTCAGACACCTGGTTGATCGGGAGGGAAAGATTTGGATGGAAAATATTTTTTTGATGCTGAAGATTTTATATTTATTCCTTGAAATTCCTCACAGGTAAGGGCATCATCACACAGTATCACAAGTGACAAGTTCAAGGTTGCATCACTTTAAACAAACGAGCCTACAGATGAACAGCCACCTGTGTTATTGTGTCGTGTTTGTCAGACTGCACTTGTACAAGCAAGGGATGATAGTTCATGTGAAGCTTGTCCGGCAGTTTTTAAAAACTTCTCATTGTGTGAAAGTGCAGAAGCTGTTTTCACACATGCTGTTAAAGTGTAACTGGAGGCGGTATCACTGTGGCTCTAACAGATAACAACTAACAGGTGTGACAGGTGCCAACGAGGTCACAGTCTCAGGCTGGAGGCAGCAACAACACTGCTGGTCTCTCAGTGTCTGCTTAGATTTTCCTCTTGTTTGATTGGACTGTTTACATCACTCAGTGCTGCTTAGATTGGCTTTGCTATTAGATACTGTAAATCTACTTTTAGCCACTTTACAACTAGTTGCTTGTGTAAGGAATAAAAACCAGGTCACTGCTGTACAGTACAAGAAGTGTGTGTTGTTTGAGTGTTTCAGTTAATTTCGCTTCAGGCAGTCTGTCCTGTTTTTGAATGAACATTTTCACTCTGACATAACTTTTAGCAAACACGAGGTATATTCCAAATGATATATTTCCTAATGATATACCTTATGTGTAGGGCTAACTAACACTAGTGTAATAGACTCACATCACCACCATTCAGTTCATGTGCCACCTTCTTAGGACTGACACTAAAGGTGATCCTGCTTCGTGAGTGATGGTTTCGTGCTCTGAATCAGTTCATGTGAAACCCATCATCACTTCCTGCTAAATTTTGTTTCGAAAGCAGTAACACTGTTACTTTTAGACTAACTGGTTTATCAGGATTTAACTGATTATCCTGCTGGTTGGGGTTTGGTTCCTTGTATTTCTAGTTTATACAGTCCAGTCTGGATGTAGTAGCCACATATTTGTGAGTCTGTGTGTATGAAACACTGATGATGACTTCAACAGCTGGTTGTCAGCTTTAATATGGATCAAAGATATATAAGGGCATGCATGCTTGTTGTTATATTTTGGTTTAAAAACAGTCCCATCTAATTCAGCAGTCATTTGGTGTCATCTCTAGTGTTTTTCTGCCAGGCCTGACACGCAGCCATCTTCAATTCTAGCAGCTTTTGGTGCATGATTATCTTCACTCTGGTCATCAGCAAGTGAAAACCACTGATCAGTCAATTACCAAATGAACAAAGTCAACTAAATGATCTGACCTGTCAAGAACATCCCATAATGCAGTGTATTTGATTTAAGCCCCCACCCACTCAAAACAAAGAAAGCTTGGTCACTGCTCTGTATAAACCACAAGACGATAAAAGTATGTCTATAATCAGATTTAAAGTAATATATAATAATTTGTTATTTGGAATAGTATAGTGACCTTGTATATTTAAAAAAATAAATAAGAAAGATTGCCTTATTTGAATTGTGTGTGATTTCTTCAACAGGGATAAAGTGTTTTTCTTTTCATGTAGTATTTGATAAACTGTTATAAATATTTTCAAAGAATTGTTGCATCATAATAATATTAATATGCACTTAAAAACACATGATTTTATCCCCATGGTCCACTTCTATGCCCGACTTCCCTGCAGTAAATCTTCATGACATTGATGTTATTATGTGCCGTGTGTGTGATGATGATGTTGCTGCTATACATCATCAATAAAACCGGCACCTCTCTGTTTTCTTCTTCAGATCGTGCTGAAAAAAACAAGCCTGAACCTTTACATTCCAGGTATGTCATTTTCTCTGAAGTCTTTAACATTAGTACCTGATGTGGTGAGTGCAGTTAGTTTCACCAAACTCCATCTGTAGCTGGGAGCAGGCCTCGGTCCCTTTAACAGTCAGATCTGCTGATGGTGAAGTTGTGAATGGACCAAACAATGCAGTGAATCCGTCCTCGCTGATGGACAGAGGGTCAACACAGGGACAAATACATCACGTTACTTTTTTGTCAGTTGTTGCTTGTGGACATTAAGGAGACCAGAGACTTGTGTAGACTTTAGAGAGATCTGTGAAATCATTTAAAATCACAGTTCACATAGATAACACAGGCTCCGTTTGTGGCCTTGAGATTATTGTGTTTACGACTTGGCTAATCAATTAAATCAACCATGTGGTACAAGGAGGAGGAGGAGAAGTGTTGGTGTTTCCCCCTGATAGTTTACACCAGCCCCCTGCCCTCAGGCCTTAATGAGCAGGATATGTGTTCATAATGAGCCTGCCTCTGTCAGGAGAATTCACCTGTATCACAAAATAATCTTTAGCACTGAGAGGTAAACAGTCTGAGGATTTTAAACAGTCAACACATTCAGCTGCTGTGTTGTGTTGAAGAGTACTCGTATGTACTGCATTTACCTGGATGTGGCACTATTTACTGGACGTTGTGTTTTTGTCAGGTGGGTACATTTCAACCAAATTCATTAATAGTTGTTAGTTTGTTTT
>OOFC01005832.1:57732-70807 GCA_900323345.1 Pseudochromis fuscus
AAATTTCCTTGAATAACCAGCACTTGGCTGAGGTGTAACATGGAGGTGAACAGATATTTAACAGATAAATGGCTTCTTGCCATCTCCCTAATGAAACCACCTTGGAATAGACCTTTGTTTTTACAGCTGTACTTCTACAGATCATTTCTAATGTTCATCAAATCTGTTATTTATTGTGATCACCTCTAAAATCTTTCAACTATTAATTTCACCTTTTCACTGCTTTTTTTCTTACTAATAACACCCTCTGCTTTTATTCTCATATGTCTATATTTTGGTAAGAAATAATTTGTCCCAGTAGAAATTATACTGCACGTATTTAGTCCACCCAGACTGTGTAAATGTATTGATTTGGAGATGTTTAAAATCTAATTTTATTTATTTATTTTTCATAATTTGAGCTTGGTTTTTTTTCTCTCATTTTTTCTTTTTCCCCAGTTCATTTTAGATGAAAGTTAGATGTATAATTTCTTCTATTTGTGTGGTATCAACAGTAAAGGTCAGGTGTAGGGACTGATTATATTGTTTGTCACTGGATGGGAAAGAGTGACGAGATTTCTCATCAACAGAGTCACTGCAAAGGTATGAACGTCCTGTTGTTTGTCTGTGTCCCACGCCTTAATAATGAATGGGATTCATGTTCTTCTCTCTTTCAGTCAAGGACCTCTGTCTTCTATACGAGCTGCTATCAAACGAAGTAAGTTTACAGTCTGATGTCAGCCTCAGAAAAAGTGGTTATTGTGTCCGTAACACACAAAGTTCATATGGCTTTTTTCTTCCTTTAGCAAGAACAAACTCTCAGAGTGACAACACCAGAGACAGAAGGTAATATAACATGAAGTTACAATGGATTATGTTCAGACTGTTTTATTTATAGATTTAAATTATAAAAATTACTCAAAGCAGCTAATTTGTTGTATCAAAATAAAATGATCAATAAGAAAAGAGCTGTGTGGACTGGAAGTGGATGGTGCAGTGAACTTTGTCTCTGTTTTCTTTACGGTGTCTTTCTGGTTTGTCTTTCAGGCGACCAGAGATCACCATCGTCTCAGCAGAACCTCTGGTCAGTAACAACTGGTTTTCAGGAACCTCTGTGGTTTTCCCTCCTCCTCAGTCAGGCTGGTCTGCTGGCATCCAGACTGTCTCCCAGGTAGGTCTCATCTGATCAACACTGTTTGAGTTAACTGGTTATTCTCAGTGATCACTACTGAATATCTCTTTGCTAAATTATAAAGATACACTGAGCACAAAAACTTACAGTCAAGCTATAAGCTCAGTGTATCCAAATAAAGTCTAAAAATATTGGAATCAGCCCATAAAATATAATACCTTATGTAAAATCTTAGAGAAATACTGAGGTCATGACTATAATACAGTACATTACTCAGTAAAATATTATAACACACTCATGAGTAAAATGCTGTAGTATTAAAGGAAAAGTAATAATGTGTGTGTGAGTGAACACCTCTCTTTTTCGTGACTCAGCCCCCACCATCCTATGACCAGGTGATTAAAGAGAAGACCCAGGAGGAACACACTGTGAAGCCCACTGCAGCTCCCCGCCGGACCTCCTGCACCACCACCAGTGCCACTCAGACTGACCCTGTGAGGGAAGGCACTGCCACTACCGTCCCACAATGCAGTGCGACTCCACCGTTGGCTGAGAAAAGACCTGCAGGTGAGGCAGCATGCAATAATGTGATGGGCATTCATTGCTGTTTTGGCTCTGCGTGTCATGGTTCTTTTCATTTCCAGGTAAGAAGCCAAAAAAACCACCGAGGCCCTCGCTGCCGAAGCTAGCAGACAGAAACCCTGCAACTGAAGCAGAAGGGACGAATACTGCAGCAAACACCGAGCACCAAAGTGTCTCTAAGACTGATGTAAAGCAACTTGAAAAGGCCGACTCTACCCCCACATGCACCAGATCTGTCACTGTGCACTGGAATACTCCCACAAATCATCTTCCTGTCACCGCTGTCCCCACTGAACCTGCTCCATCCTCTTCAGACTCAGAACACAGTCAACGCCCCGTCCCACGTCCTCGCACAAAATCCCGAAAGCAGGTCATCGGCGAGGAGGCCGAAGTTCAGCCTTTGGTCAAGCTCAGTGAAAATTGTGAGACCTTTCAGTCTGATCCACAGGAGATCTCCTCAAATAAGTACTTAAAGGAGTTATTGGAGGTCTTTAGCGCAGATAGCGAGTGCGACAAGAACAGTGACCTTGGTGACCAATCAGACGAGGCTGCACAGGGTGAAGATGCTGCTGTCGAAATGAGCACAGGCAACAGTCAGCGTAATATCCGAGCCAGGATCCAGGCCTTTGAGAGCCAGGCTGGCACAGAGGAAGGAAATGTGTTAGACCCAGTCAAACCAGAACCCCGACCCAGGAAGCCCAGCATCAAACCCCCTGTTGCTGCTAAACCATCTGTAGCTCCTAAACCTCCGTTCACCCCCAGTACAGATAATGTCTATGAAGATGTTCAAGCCCCAATCACCCCCCAAACCCCTACACCTGCCCTCAGACCTCAGCCCCCTAAAAAGCCCACGGGACTATCTATAAAGGAGGAGCTAGAGGCTATACACAGCAAGGGACCCGTACAACCCAGATCACGTCCGTCTGTACTGACCAGAGCCAACAGCATCTACGAGGATGAACCCATACCGGTTCCTCCAGTACCTCCAGTGAAGCCACTAAAGGAACCACTCAAACCCAACATGAATATAAACAACCACAACTCAGCCTCCATGTTCATAGAGAATGACTATGACCCTCCATCCAGTAAGTAACATCCGATTTCATGGTCTGTATTATTTTTGGGGGATAACATGTACTGCACAGCATCTTATTATTTTCATTTTTGAACAATATATTGAATTCATCAAGAGTTTTTACTATAACACTGAGCCTTTATTTATTTAAAAAGAGGGCAACAACAATAAACATAGGAAGTGCTGTGAAGAGGATATACAAAGGTCCTTTGGGAAAAAATGGAGAAAATTAGATTTATCTACATAACATTACAAATGATGAGACTACCACTTAAAATCTTTTAAAAGGTAACAGGCTTTCAAATAACAGATAATATTTTGGAAAAACCAAGTAAACGATTGTTTTCTGCAAATAGCTAATATTTGATATTTAAATGAACTTTAAACCAGATGCAGTAATTTTCAGTGTTAGTACATACATAGTTACAGTACATACATCCTTGTAAATCCATAAATTGACTTGTTTTTCTGTCATTTTTGTTTTGTAAAGAGGCACAAAATTAGCATACAGCTATATTCCCCTGCTTGTAGCTGTCATGCTAAGCTAAGCTAACAACGTCATGGCTAGCTCTGTACCTAACAAGCAAACATGGGGAGGTAGTATTCCTTTCACAACTGTTATAAAGAAAGCAAGGTTGGCAAATTTCCCAAAATATCAAACAGTTCCTCCAATGAATAATCAAAAAAAACTATCAAATAATTATTTGATTGACTTATTAATTAGCAAAATAGATCAGTTAAAGTACTGTGGTCTAGATTACAACTAACATACTGAAACTGTTGCTTGTCTGTATTGACTACTAACTGTGGTTGGATCAATATAAATACTTTACAGTGAAGTGTCTCTTTGTTCAGATTACATCCCGGTCAAACCTCAGCAAAATGTGGACAGCAATGGAAGCACTTTTCCCCGACAAAGTATGACAAGAAAACCAACCACCATCAGGGTCCCCAGCAAAACTGGCTCAGGTGAGTCCAGTTAATCTTGTGTGACTCAATGTCAAAACATACTCAAACTATTCAACAGATAAGGATATTTTGTTAGTGTTTTATGTGTAAACTGTTTAAGAATATGTGGATTTTACACCTACTGTCCCTGCTGTCACTTTATTTATACAGATTAAAAGTAACCACAGGTTTTGAGTACTTTATGGTAAAGACAGATTTCTCCTCAGTGTCAGACAATTATCAGGACAGTCCTCCTCCTCTCCCGGCTCAGAAACCTGTAGGCTCCCTAAACACCTCAGTGAACCACAGACAAAGCCTGACCTCCTCCATCTCCCTCCAGGTAAGAATTACATTACAAGGCAGCCACAGACCTCAAATCAGCTTCTCACACACACATACAAACGTCCCATCTTTAGAAAAAAAAAAAGAGTTGTTATGAGACCAAAAAAAAAAAACATTATCTCACACTGTATTTGTTCTTTTAAATTTGTATTACTTACTGATTTAAAAAATAAAATAAGCTCATTAAAAAGCCACCTCTACATTGTGCTAATACACCTATTCATATAGCTACTACTCTGGTCTCTCAGTCAGGTTTGTCTGTTACCTGTGCGGCTCACCTGCTTCATTTCCTCCACTTTCCACAAAGAAACTATTGTTGTCCCATGAACACTTCACCTGTTGTGGAGCTGGAATGAGCTGTGGCTGAATGCTGTGTGTTGTCACGCGGTTACTATGGTTTCCAGTGCTGCATACTGTTGCACTGTATCTGTTTTATAGTGCTAATAAAAATGCACAATTGGATTGTTTTTGCAGGACTCCTTCAAGCCGGAGCCCACACTACCACCTCGGTAAGTGAAGGGGTAAACTGTCAATCCATGTTGATATTAATCTGTGGTGGACTTTGTAAAGGTGTAATACTCTGTAGTTATTGGTGGTTTTACTCTTCAGGAAGCCCACCATGAGGAAAACCCTCCCACCTCGCCCACCTCCAAGCAAAGCGGGTCCTGGAAGACCTCCGCCACCGAGCCTGCAGGCCACAGGTCGATCTCAGTCAGCACCATGGCAGACTTCACCTAAACCCCAGACACAGAGGCCCCACAGGACAGGACTCGTCTTACCTCCAAGGCCCAACCCAGGCCACCGTCTCTACAACAAATACACTGTGAGAGAGATCCCCTTGTAAATGGATGTCTGATTCTCCTTCATGTAGCATCTCTTTGATTTTCCCTTTTTTCCCTCCCCCCTCCAGTTTCCACTTCCTCATGCGATTGCAGCCTCTGACTACAATGGGAGTAATACAGGAGAGCTGTCATTTCAGGTGACAAACACACACTTGGCCTCTTCATAAAAATACATTACTTCACATATTGCAGTACATTATCAAGTCTCGATTTCACAGTCCCTCTCGCACAGTTGAATCTAATGCCTTTGTTGACTTTTTCAACAGAAAAATGAGGTGCTTCTGCTGCTGGAAGAGATTAACCACAGTGAGTTTGAGTGCCAAATTGGAGACGCCAGAGGCAGAGTCCACAAGTCTCACATGACGATCATAACTCCTCTTGGCTCTGTTACATCTCCGCCACAGGTAACTTATCCCCTTATTTATGAGTAAAAACTGTGTCTTTGATACCTGAGCCTCGCTTTCTTTTGTGCCCAGTCGGCTTTAACAGTCTTTGTTCTGTCTGTGCAGAGTGCTGCTTCAGGTGGAGATGGTTATGGGCTAAAGGTGCAGGCTGTACATGACTTTATTCCAGGTAATGCATCAGTTCTTAAACCCCAGCAGTGGTTTAAGAAACAGTTAATTAAATATTAATTAAATAGTGATTTGTGTTCATGCTTAGAGTTACATAAGATGATCGATACCGTTCACACATCTGTGTCTTAGTTACAAATTTAGAGTCAGGATTAGTTTAGCATCACATAACATCTGGAGGAAGGGAAAAAATGAATCTGTTTTTTTCTAAAGTTAAAAAACAAACAGAGCAGAACAAACATAACACTGTGAGCTAATTAGAGAGACTGTCGTACGTAGGAGAATTTATTCATGTCGTATTTAATTCTTTGTGTGTTGGCCCTGTGAAGGACTGGTGATCTGTATAATCTTATGGAGACATTTGTTGTTTGTTTTTCAATTCATTTTCTGATCCTGTGTTGAGCTGAAGTGTTTGTCCTCCCCACAGAGGGTCCAGGAGAGCTGGGCCTCAGGGCAGGAGATGTAGTGACCATGGTGGAGCAGGTGGACAGTGAGTGGTACAAAGGTACCTGTAGGGGATCTGCTGGTTTCTTTCCCATCAATTATGTCAAAGTCCTGGTAAGTTTCACAGCACCTGTCATCTCTTTAGGAAAACACAACTTTCTACAAATCACAGAAAAATGCGAATTAAAAAAAAGTAATGACTCTTTTCTTCCCGTATTAGTCGAATTCACCAAAACCCCTCCCTGTAAAGAGACCTCCGAGACCTCCATCTGCATCAGTCAGGTAGCATTTAAAAAAATATAATCATCGTATTGGCCTTTTACAAACTGAGCTGATGAGCTAACTGGACGTTTATCTCTTCAAGTGGTCCGAGATGTGTGGCACGGTTCGACTTTGACGGGGAGCACAGTGATGAGCTTACCTTCGCTGAGGGGGATGTGATCCAGCTGAAGGAGTATGTGGGACAGGACTGGGCACGGGGACAGAAGGGCGTCGCCATTGGCATCTTCCCTCTTAACTTTGTGGAGGTCATTGAAGATTTGCCCCCGCCCCCGAGTCAGCAGCAGAGTACCAAAATAGCACTGCCTGGTAAGATCTTCCAACAACATAGAGACTTCATGTATTTATCATCTAGATTTGACAACAGGACCAAGATCTCTTTGTGTTAAATGTGAATACTTATCCCACACCAACATATTATTCTCTTGATCCTCAACTGAAAACAAAAGAGCAGTGTCCATCGGTGAAGAGCCTTTATTCATCCTCTTCCTTTATGCTGGCTGCTCTTTCTCTCTGTGGCATGTCAGGAATTTGTGCTCCTGTGTTTCTGTTTCATTAATGAATTGTTTACAAAAGTGCAGTTCACAGCCGGGAGGGGGGCACACATACACATTAGAGGTCATGGGTTGTGACCACCCCCCACCAGAAGTGTTATTTGTCTCTTTCATAGTTTATTCATAATATTGTCTACAAGTTACATCTAAAATTACAGAATCTAAAACATCTCATATTTAAATAACTCTCACAACAATCTCTGTAATCACTACTAAGTTTTATAGTGTTTATTCAACATCAACTTCATAGTGGATAGAGCCTGAAAAATTAAAATAATGATGTTTATTAGTTTACTTTATATTATTGACCTATATAGAGTATAAAAATATAAAGTATACAAAAAAATTTGATTCTGTCTAAATTGGTGTAAACTTTTCCTCAGGTGATTATTACAAATCACCAGAAAAAAGCACAAAGACCTTGACCTCAGTCTCTTCAATAAAATATCAATGCATTAGTAAGTGTCACAAATATCCCCACAGATGTACAATTTTGTTTTTTTATTGAATGCTGTATGTATTCCCACAGGCATGGCTGCTGCTTCTCCCAGCACACACCCTAAGGTCACCAGACCTGCTCAGGTAATTATTATTTATACAGGGTGGAACATCAATGAGGATGATGGTGGTTTTGGAGCAGATCCAGTGCTTTGTGTAAAACAATAAACAGAGTTTTGCTATGTGTCCTAATTATCACTTCTATTTATTTTTTATCTATCTGTGACTCCCTCTCCCTCTGCAGCCGTCTCCACCCAGTGTGGAGTGGGTGGTGGCTCTGTACGACTATGCCGGGAAGACAGAGGACGACCTCTCCTTCCAACAGGGCGACCGGATCCTGATCACCCAGCATGTGAATGATGACTGGAGCAGCGGCAGGCTCAACGGCAGGGAAGGCATGTTCCCCAGGGCTTTTGTTGAGTCCTCCGCAGGTATGAACATTTCAGTGTCGCCTTCTTGGTAGAAAAAAATCAAGTTGAACAGCATCTGAAATATTTGAGCTCATAGTCATGGTGGTGAAGAAGACTAATATCTACTAATCTATCTTTACTATTTCATAATCCAAAGAAAAACACAATACACTATTTGTAGTTTTCTTTGCTATTATTTAAACAATCAGTCAAAAATGAGTTTTCTGAGTTAACTAATTTATTTCACTTCTAACTGAATTGGATTTTATTTTTAACTCTTGTACATCTTTTTCAGCAGGCCAGTCGTTTGATAACCAGCAGGATGGAGGTGCTGGTGGTCAGAGAGCCAGAGCTCTGTATAACTTCACATCAACCAGTGATGAAGAGCTCTCCCTGCAGGTGCTGTGATACACTGTCCTTCTGTCATTAATATTTTCATAAAATGAAAACACCAGTTTAAAAACCTCATTTCTAACCACCTCTCTTTTGTCCTCTCTCACAGGTTGGGGACATCATAACCAATCTTGAATCCATTGATGATGAATGGTTTTTGGGGGAATTGAGGGGGAAACGGGCCCTGGTCCCTAAAAACTATGTGCAAGCACTGTGATGACAACCAAAGATCTTCAGTGAAATAAATACAGACACATCTGGATGACCTAACTATGTCTGGGGACATGTTTCCAGCAACAGGAACTGGAATGCAGTATTTCATGCCCGAGCAGTGCAGCGCTCATCCTCTGCAACATTAACTTGAAATAGTATTTACTAAATAATTTATCATGACTATAAATAAAAAATAAAGATGTCTGGCAATGTCTGTTCAGTTGATTTTAATTAAAGTTTAGCAGTTTGGTTTCTTCAAGTAAACTTCAGCACCATCTAGTGGTTTGTTTCAGTCACATCATCTTCACAAAATTATTGTACTTTTATTTAATCTGGTTCATGGATCATATGGAAATGGTTTCAGACCACTTCACTGGGTTAACCTGATACTGAAAAATTAAACATGTAGAACCTCTAATGCAAAATGAAGCCATGAAAGGAGTTTGTACTGAACAGTGTTAATCCTCAGAACTGATGTTATCCATGAGACAAACATGCCGACAAGTGTGATGACCACACAGTGCCATTACGCTAAAGCTTTTCAACTTGACCATAAGTCTTCTGTCCATCCTCTGTCCCCACAAAGTACATTACATCTATTACACACACACAAAAAAAACAGTGGATTTTTGTTGGTCATTTACATTTTTTATTAAATCTGTCAGGGTGTTGTTAGACTGTCTCCTGGATGGGGGGCTCATAGCCATCAGCCCTCTCCACCTTGGCTCCAGTGTCGTCACCGGATGCCTTTGCAGCACTGCCGGCACCACCCTCACCGTGGAGCTCCATCAGTTTGCCCACTGCAACAGAAGACAGGAAGATCTTAACTCAGGGTGATTAAAAACAAGCTAACTGGAAATTAAGAGCCTGCAGAAGTTAACAGACGGCAGTGATGTAGTCATGTTTCATTCACTCAATTCAAGTAAATGACAAAACCTGTTTCACAATCCAGTCTGTTAACACACGTCACTGAAATTCTGACGTAGGGGAACGTCAGGTGATCTCAATGGGTAGTAATCAGGCGATCATATGGGACCGAAACAATTTGTCATCATGTGTTCCCACAATAACAACAAAAATAAAAATGAAGCCTGTACCCAGAATACTTTGGTGTATGACCATAGACTGTGTATAGAAACAGAAGCAAGTGAGGCTCAAATGAGGCCAATATGAAAGTGCAATACTCCTGATGGCCACTGGAGGCTGGCTCCAAAAACTATGGCTCCAATTCACTTCAATTTGAAATTGGTAATTTTCCGTCATCAAATATTGAATCAATACATTTTTTCCACAAGTCATTTTGATTTCATTAAATAAAGTTAGTAATTGTTATTAGTGATGTGGTGGTCCATCTGAAAAAGAAGTTCATTATTAAGTAGATATTAGTTTCCAAAAAGAGCAATATTTAGGAGCATGGTTAGTTTGATGGACAAGCCTGGTCTCCAATGAGACTGGAGCTGAACTTCAGTCTCACACACATTGGGCAGTGACCTTGGGTTCAAGGATTAGACCCGCCTCATCACTCTTTCCAGCATATACAAATATATGGCATCAAACTAACATGGCGACGGTCAACTGCGAGTCCACAAACCAATGTGAGACGTCATGCTTGCTTCGTCCATTTTTATATACAGTCTATGTGTGTGACTTACACTCAAACTTGGGCTTCTTCAGCATCTTGACTTTGCGGACGTAGACGTCGTGTAGAGGGTAGATGGACTGGCAGGCCTTCTCGATGTCTTTGCCAACACTGTCAGGGATCCTGAAATACAACACAAAACACAACCCATTTAAGTACACAAAAGAGTTTCCCCTGACAATGGAAATTTAACTGAAAGTCTCATCTGTGCTGCCATCTGATGTAAACCCTGATTCTTACACAACAGGAATTATACACGACTTACAGCTTGTTGACAACTTCCTTCAGGTCGTTGGTCTGAACCTCACGGGTCATGATCTCCATCATCTTCTTGCGGATCTGACGGACCTGCTGGTGCTGGGCATATGAGGTCTTTCTGATCTGGTTGGTGCGCTTCTTTGTGAAACCCACGCAGAACAGACGCAGAAGGTAGCCGTCGGTGGTCTTCACGTCCACATGGGCTTCAATCATGGTCTGAGTGGAAAGATCAAATGAATTCATTAGACATTTTAGTCAAATCAAACACCCATCACCTTTCAACTAATGATATTAAACGATTCCCTGAATTGTATGTTTACTCAAAATGTATATTCACAGTCTTTCGACAGGTTGCAGACATGTTAAGTTTCACTTTGTGTTGGATATGCCCTTTTTTGAAGCTTTGAAAATAAAACCAAGGTTCACACAATGCATGTGATGTTAAAGAATCACTGTATAAAGGTTTTTCCAACAAAGGATTTATTACTGTACTTAGAAGATGTTCTTTCAGAAAACACAACTACACGATAGTTTTATCACATGAGAAGAGGGAAGTTATCAGGGTAAAAAAAACATTTTTCCATATAGATACTGTACTGGAGCCTAATAAAATTGCATTGTTTGGTCTTGAGCTTATGATGCAACATTTTCTCATTTACAAAGCCAGCAAGTCTTTTGTCTTTGTTTGGAGAAAGTTTGATATACAAATAACTACTTTATGTAAAACCTTTAGGATTTGTTTCAGTACAGCAAAAATAGAAATTATATTTTATCAGTTTTTGGCATGTTATAGTCACTCATTAAACAACGGTCACATGGACCTCCAGCATACCTCATATTCTAAAGAAGTTGCCTCACATTGATAAATGTGTGTAGTCTGTGTACCTGCCTGGTCTGTTTACTATGGCACCTCATACATGGATGTACACAGATAGAGATTCCATGTTTTACTTGGCAACACAAGTGTTTCTGAACTCACACCTCAATCAGTGCCCCTATAAACTCTGAACTGCTGCTTATGTCTTAATAGCACAAAAACATTTTGTGAGACTTACGTGAAACCATTAATGCTCATTTAGCAACAAACCATTTTTATTCAGAAGCCCCATAGCATAATTTTCTCTGGTGTGGCAACTATCATCTTTCCTGTTTACTTCATGTAAATATTCCCTTCACATTTTCATATTAAACCCAGCTTCACATGAGCACAACCCAGGCTCCTACGACCAGCACAACTAAGGCTGTGGGTGCACTCGTCCTTAATTCTTTAATAGGGACATTTAACACTTATAAAAGAGGACTAGGTACCAAAATAACAAATCTGTGTCAACCAAATACTGATTGAGAATTTGTTGTCAAAACTCAAAACCTGGGTTACAGGGAAGCCTTCAGAAAAATAGGAAATTCTTCAAAAGCCTTCTTAAAAAAATATGATCGTTACCTGCCACTTCTTGACCATGGAGCACATCTTGTCACGGGTCAGGTCCATGCCGTGGAAGTTGGTCAGGCAGTTCTTGCCCTGAACATCCTCGGTGATGAGCTTGAACTTGCGGAAGGCTACCTCATCGTTCTGCAGATCAGCGAGGCTCACCTCGAACACACGTCCCTTGAGACCATCAGAGGCGATTCCTGTAAGTTAAGAGTAGTTGAAAGTTAGAAGAAGCAAAGACAATCTCTGAAACTATAGTAAGTATTAGTGTCGTCATGCAATCCCGACTGCATTGCCATGAGTATCAAAACCTAACTGTCACATGGTATTTGTTTTACTACAAAGTCTCACACTTTCACCTCTCAGTGCAGCATTTTTACACAGTACACATGTACTCAGTCTTACATACAGTAGATACCTCCAAGAAAAACAAATTGATCCTTTACACTGAGCAGACTTACTGGTTCCCTGAGTCCTGGTGACCAAGGTCTTGCCAAGATTGCGGATGTTGAACATGGCTGGTGCCTTGACATCATACCAATCCTTCTTGGAGAAAGGATCCACACTGCAGGAGAATAATAAACACTTAGTGACAGGACAAATAATCTTACAAAACAGTTTCAAACGAATAACTGTGCAAAGAGTCCAGGCAGACTAGCTGCCCTCAAGCTGCCGAAGCATCTACTCCAAGGGACACTGGTCAGATTAGCAGGCACCGTAGAAATTATACCTCTACCTGCTCAACGCTCTCAGGACAGTAGTTTCCCAAACACACCAGGTTACTCGTATGTGTCACACGGCCCTATCAATGATAGATCTGATCTCCTGATTGAGAGATTTTCCTGCCATGTTGCTGCGTTAGCTCGGCTAAATCCATGCTAACACTGGTTAGCTTGTAGCACGCTACGTTATTGGCCTCACTTGTAGGACTACGCTCACAATACTTTATACTTCCCTGTAAGCACAGTGAGAAGTCTCTAGACGAACTGTGCAAGTCCAGTTAAATGTGTTTGATTGTGAAAAATGTTACAGCACAAACTGAAGAGGCACAGCATGTGACGGCTCCATCCAGCACCACAGCGGCCGGCGACGACGAGACTAGCACTGGCCCTTGTAACATCTACTTAAAATCAGCTTCATCCTTCTCTTTTCTTATACCATAGCGACACTGGTGAAAAGAGTAAGATCTCTTTCGTTTAACGGTGCGTGAATTTTCTACTTACATCTTCTTTTTGGCACCTTTTTTGCCGCCTTTGGTCAGCCTCTTATTCTTGCCGACTGCCATGTTGGCTACAGGGAGTGAAAGAGGAGGAAACAGGAAATCCCGCGAGAATTAAGGAGACTGACATAGTTCGTGAGATTTGTCTCATCTCGCGAGTCCTTTGTAACTTCGTTTGGCTCCCTCTGCTGGTAAAAGATTTTTACACCTAAGTTTTATCATAAGCAACTGAGATAATTTTTTTATAAAAAAAAAAAAAAAAACAAA
>OOFC01005832.1:73308-94249 GCA_900323345.1 Pseudochromis fuscus
TTCTCTTCTGTTTTATTTCATTTTATCAGCTGAAAGCTTTTTTTATGTTATTGTGTATTCCTTTTTACAATTGGTAAATAGTATATTTTCTGAATTTAAATTATGTAGTATCATGAATATGTATCCCAAAATAATCCACTGCCAAACGGCTTCTAACAATGTATCATAGGTAATGTGGTGGTGTGGCTTTGTAGTAGGTAAAACCTGTTCAGTATCTATACTGCAGCACATTCCTCATTGCTGTGATGTCCCAGGGGAGTAAAGCAATACAATACTAAAAAGTCACCATAAAACCTGCCTTTCCTGACCTTCCTGTCCTCACCTTGTCGGGAGTTTAGGAGCTCTGTATTGACTGAACTCTAAACACACAAAATGAGAACTATCATTAAATGCTTATCATAAAAATCTTTTTTGCTTTTGGGAAAAATTGAGTTTTCATTATAAGACTCTACCTACATTTCTATCTGCTTGAAATTGAAGAATTTAGACTAAATTCAGGTGGTTACTGTCTCCTTTATACAACAGTGGGAGAAGTATTTGGTGCTTTTTATGAGTATAAATAACAATACAAAGTAAGTTGTAATGATGCATCACATGTTGGTAAGTACATAGGGGTTAGTGAAATGCTTTCACTCCTTTTCGTGACTTGTTAAACAAACCTTGTGTGAAAGTACTGTTGGGCAAGTATGATGTAGTAGTAGATAATTAGTAGACACTCCTGCATATATATAGATTTCTACACCCAACTGTACATCTGTTGTACTTTGGCTACTGTGACACTTCAATCTTATTCATTATGGCTTTATTCATTATGTTATATACGTGTATGTACATAACAGTCATCAAGGTATATAAACCGATTATGTATGCAAAGCAACTGTAACAGTGAGATAAATAGACTGGAGCAAAAAAAAATGTAATTGTCTTAACTGAGAAGTATAAAGTAGCATTAAAATGTAACATTAAAATGCTACTTTATACAGAACAATCCAAGCACCTCATTGTCAATAAGACAATAATTCTACTTTATGTTTATTATTGATGAAGAAGAGGGTGGAGGTGGTGTACTGGACTGCATTACCATTACCTCTGGTTTTTTGCATCCCCTCATATGTTAATGAGGTGGAGGTAGAGTGAAGGTGATAATCTAGTGTTTGGTTTGTAGTATTTAAAGAAAACCGAGAGGAAACGTGGTCCCAGTAGCTGATGTTATCCCTCTCAGATTGCAGTAAGTGAATTGACACGGACGGGCTGCTGATTTTAACTCAATCCCACCGTTTCGTGCTGGAAAGCCACCTGAGCGGCACACCTGCCAGCGCGAGCTGAACAGACCCAGCTCCCTACTGCGCATGCGTCACTCACTCAAGGGCTACACTGTCATGGCGGTGACGAGCTGAAGCTACCGGGGTAGATCAGGAAGCAAATGCAGCGCAGCTGGGTCAACGTTGCCATTTAAAACCAAGTGTGCGGAGTTTCCCGGCGGAGCAGCGAGCGGACCCCGCGTCCTTTGTGTCGACTTCCACCGGAGCTGCTGACGGGACTCGCTCCTCTTCCAGTTTGTGAGTTTGGATCCAGCCAGGCGCGCTACCTGTCAAGTGTCTGGACTCAGTGACAATAGCAACTTCCACTGCTGTGCGGAGATATTTAAAGTCACTGTATCCTCGCGTGTCCGAGCAGAGGAGGAAAAAGGTAAAAGGGCGAACTCTGCTTCACCTGCTTTCTCCTCCGTCTTTACCTGCAGGACTTCTTTAAACAGCATTAATCCATCCGTCTGCTATCAAGTTACGGAGCAGGGCAGAGTAGTTCACTGACATTACCACAGCCTCGCAGTGTCTTCGACCAACACATTCACTGCGCTGTGTGTGTATGTGCACACTTTCGAGGCTCATTTGCAGCAAAGTATCTTTTTTTTGGATGGGGAGGTTTTGCTTATGTGCCTGTAGACTGTCAACAACTCAGCTGAAGGGGAGATAGATCCTCTCCTTTCTCCCCCGACTGTCTGTCACCATTGGAGGTGAACAGGTGCCTTACCTGTGAACGCCACCTGTCCCCGTCCTTCCTTTTTAGCAAATGGCTAGCGAGGAGACGGCGGCCGCTGCGCAGCCAGGTGATGGAAAGGACGAGAGATCAGGCGCCATGGCGCTCAACCCCGGAGTGCCTATCAGGGGGATCAGGATGAAATTCGCCGTGCTCGCCGGCCTGGTGGAAGTTGGGGAAGTTTCCAACCGAGACATTGTGGAGACGGTGTTCAACCTGGTAAGCTGATTATGGGAGCTCAGAATAGGCCGTGGATAGATAGCACTGTCACGCTGTGGTACTGACTGTGACATCTGAAGCTTTTGGAAAAGTCTGACATCATCCACATTTGCATAAAAAGGCGTTGATGAGCTCGCAGCACTTAAAAAAGAAAAAAGATACTTTAGTGTCGATATTGATTTAAAAGGCGAGCAGCCCACACTGGAAACTGTAATGAGTCACCACTCTGTAGTTACCCTTATTACCCTAGCTGCCCTTATGTGAAATATGTTGTTAGGTGTGATTGGCTTCCTTTTTGAAAAAGTTTCAACACAGAAAGTATCTTGTTATCTTTATGTAATCTTACATGTTCTCACTTTAAATTTGATCTTGTTTAATATACCTGTCACAGTGATAAACTGTCTTATTACATCCCTACGCACACCACATGTAATTATTATTTTCCTCAGTTCATAATTGAGTCTGACAGGATGACCAGTGTCAGGATCATCAAGGCAGAGAAGCTGCAGCAGCAAAATCACTCAGTGGCTTTTGTGACACATCCAGGTCAGTCATAGCGGGTGCCTTATCTGTCTGTTACCTGTTGGCCACCCTAAAGTACCTTTATCCAGCTTTGTCTGTCTGCAGCACTGATGGCCCCTTTGCTGCCCGAGTTATAAAATGACTTTGCAGCCGCCCACATGGGAGGGAATGAATGAATGAAACTACCGGCAATAAGGAAGTCTAGCATGAAGCAGGGAGCATGCTCAACAAGAGTTTTTAGCCTTGGTGAGGTGGGAGGAAGGGAGGGAGAGGGAGGAGAGGTGAAGGTGGAACCTGCAAAACTGCTTTGTCACTCTGGCAAAAACAATGGAGTCCTTTAGAAAAGAAAGCTTGTCGTCCATGTCTGTAGTCGTGTAGTTAACTCCGACACCAACCCCCACTGTGGAGACAAATCTCCCTTTCGTTCATGTCGTGAAGCTGCAGCTTCTCAACACACAAAGCCTTTCCATCATCCAACCTACGAGCCAACCACACCAAGGAAACACCGATGAAGCTGTGACTACATATACACAAATTAGATATCTGATATTGAATATAACAAAAAGCAACTAACAAGTATTTTCCAAGTAAGCTTTTCTTGTATTCTTCAACCAACAGTCCACACCAAGAGATACTCATTTTGTTTTTTTGTATATAGGACAAAGAAAACCAAAAATTCTTAAGTTGGAAGCAGTAAATAACTGAGTAGAGTTTCCACACTGACCCATATTACAGCGAGTGAGTTTCAGTGGGAACCTTGAACTCATCTGAACTGTGTTTCCAGTTTATCACCAAGATGATGCTGATGACACAGTAATGCCGGGCGCGACGCCAGCTTTGCGAGCGGCTCATGTTAAAGTGATAGTCATTGTTTCTTTAATGTTTGATAGAGACGTCACATGCTCATTTTTTGTGTCCTTGTTGTGTTTCTCTGTTGCTATTACTCATTATAGTCATGTGAGTTCAAATAGGGACTTCAGATTTGCGCAGCACAAAATGTGACTATCAGGGAAGCATTGTTTACAGCTGCTGTGTTTACTTTCAACTGGAAAAGTCATTATTGCACAGACATGCACTGGACAGACAGTCATACAATCATACAGGCTTACAGTGTGATTTGACAGAAATGCCTGATTGCAGCTCTGCTGGTGTCCCCTGGACTCCATTTCTAGCGTGGTCAGCGTCATTTTAGGGCTTTCAGAGATGGCGCTGTGCATTTCATTATGCTCACCACACTTTCTGTCATGCCCTCCTCACCCCCCTGTGACGCCATCATCTGATTTACCAGAGTCTTCTCCTTGGCCGTATCTCTTGTGCTGCTGTCTAAGTGCCAGAGTCTCGCTCTGTGTTTGGTTAAATGCAACATGAGGATTTATCTCTGTGTGTGTCACAAGTCATCACAGCAGTGGTTGAGATGAGTTGTGACACATGGGCTCCAGTTATAAACACCAACATTCACTTGTTTTGAAGAATAAAATCAGCTCATGTGTTGGCTTTATGTGTTTTGCCTGGAGTCAGGAATTTGCTAAAGAGGGAAGACGAGTGTATCCCATATCGTCAAAAAAGCTGTCTCTCACACCACACTGTGGGTCTGGCGCTTTCCTCCTTCACATGGTGCATGTGGTCCACTGAAATACAAGGTACAGATAAAAGTGAAAGTAACCAGAGGATGAGGAGTTGAATTCCTTTCAAGCCTCTCCTTTGTAATATGTATTTTCTGATATTTTAAGTATGTTTTTTTTAAATGAAAAAAATGTTATTATATCAGTGCGTTGGAGTTTCCTAAACACATCAACTGTTATTAGAGACTTTCTCATATTCTGCTCATCAGACATTGTCATGGCTCATTGGATTGTACTGTCTTGGCTAACAGGTCAGTTTAAAGCAGAAGTAGTGCACTTTGACTTTATTTTTTTAATTTAATTTTTTCTTTTCTTGCATATCAACCAAGCGTGACTGTTACACTATGTACAACAATCTTCCACAAAACCTTAACCTGAGACGGCACAGATTTGGTAGTAAAGATTTTACAAACTCTTCTTGTTACCCTTTAAAACAGCAAAATATTTTACACTAAATCAGATAATTTAATATAACATTGAAGGGCTGCTGCCACTTCTGCTGAGGACCAGTGTCCTGCTTCATACTGCTGCCTTCTTTTGTTATTGTTTGGTTGTGGGTCAAACAACCTCAGACTGTTCTGCTTCAGACAGAAGCTCACAGTTAAATGATACAGTGTATAAGTGTGTTGAACAAAGTTTAGTGTCTGTAACATAGACACCACTGAAGACTTGTTTCTGGCTTCCTGTCAAATGTGAAGTCCAATGTTCAACTGGAGTTTTAGCCTCATGCCAACTCTTGAGAAAAATATCTGTCTCTCTTGGGCCTGGGTAAATGTTTGACTTTCTTTACTAGTCACTACCATTTTTTTTAAAGTTACTTTGTGAACCCCTGTGATCTAAGCGTAAGCCCACATTTGTACAGGAAGCAGCGTTGTTTAGTTTTGTTCTTGTTGGTCTGAATCAATGTGCTGAAAGCTGCAAGGGGCTGCAGATCGGGGTGTTAATTCTCAGCTGGGTCGTCTGCAGCCAACATTACTGACTGATGTATGCGCCTGCTGATGTAATTTTCAGCAGGATCAGCCAGCCAACGGTGGTTAGCAGACAATATTGAAAGTGGAGGTTTGTGCCAAGAAAACACTGTTGATTTATGACATAATAACACATAACGACATGTTCATTTTATAGGATAAAAAGGAAGCAAAGATTCACAATATACAATATTATTAGTGTTCCCTCATCAAAGTTTATTATTCTGTTTCAGGAGACCTCAGAGGACGTGGTCTCAGTTTAAGCATTAACACTTAGCAAAGAAACAGAGGCACATAAAGGCCCTTATGATAATCCTGTAACTCTGGAGCGATACTGTAAGAGAATGAATGAGCTGCACACCTCTACACAGAGCAGGGAGGAGAAGGTATATTATGATAAACCACTGAATAACTTTACTTTAGCTTTTAATAGAAAGTCACATGCCTGTTGGTTTGTTTGTGGACATCTGAGGATGTCAGTGCTGTTTGTACACACAGTAGTGATCATGTAAATATTGGTATATTTCTTTACAAATAGGAAGCATTACATTGAAGGTATTAAAATAAAAAAACGTGGTCAAAATACAGTTTGATGAGATAATCTTTTATTTGTCCCATGAGGAAATTTACATATAATTTACAAATTTAATAAGTGGGCATCTGAAGATAGATTTTGAAATAAACATAATGGTTCATGGCAATGTTTGAAAAATAAAGACCTCATACAACTAATGTGTCCATCTCTGAAAGCCGGAGTTCCCCCATCATGGACGATTTGCCATTTTAAATATTTCAACCAATCAGAAAATGTATTTCTGCTTGAAATGCTCAAATATGACATGGGCTTAGCCTCAGCATGTGGACGCTGCACATTTTGAGTTGGCCTGCAGAAACTTTGGGATTGTTACATTACTCACTGCAACACATCTGTATTCACTGTCTTCAAAGTCACTTTCTGCCATCTTTACCCCCTGTGATGTCATCATCACGGCAGCCCTGCAGTGGCATTAGGATTACAATACATTTCTTAACTGGTCAAATATGCCTGAAATCTTTCTTATGAGCTCTCAGTATTAGAAACTTTCAACCTGTGTATGTATTTATATCCCATTTTCTATTCCTTTTTTGAAGTCATCTTTGTTTCCTGTACAGAGAACCAGAGACTGAAAGTCCAAAACCAATTGAAACTCAAAGTACTGTTTATACTTTTGAGGTTTTATTAAACATATAATGTGTTTATTTTTAAAAATCTTCCATGTCCCTCACAAACGAAAGTTATCCAGTCTTATTGTGAGATTATTTGGTAAATTACAGTTTGAATGTGATGTACAAACTTGAATTTTATGCCTGAAATAATTTTTTAAGAACATACTTAAATGTCTAATTTTGAATAATTTTTCCCCAGCCACTGTGCACACACACTGTACTTACCAAAATACAGTGTATTAAATCTATATTAGGCTGTAGCTAAAGCTTAAAAGTCCTCTTATGTTTCAGCTCTTTAAATATTTGATGTTTTGTTGCAGTATTTGGTTTCCTTTGTGAGGTTCGACTGGAGAAAAAGTAGACACCTCGTTTTGTTCAAAAATTCAGGCTTTCTCTCTATTTCTATTAGTGTCAAAGAGGCAAACCAGCTCTATTGTGTTTGTTCGCTGTTATTTTAAGGTGTCGTTCTTCGTCTTTGTGCGTCTGAACGTGATCGTTGATTGTTGCCCACTTTCTCATTTGTAGTACTGATGTTGACACGGAGGATCTTCCTTTGAGGTTGGCTGTCATAAGTGAAATTAATTGTTCTAAACTGCATCTTCCCCGTGCTTCTTTAAATAGTCTGCGTTTCTTTCTCACCACTGCAGGGGAACAAACATGAAGAAGCAGTCGGGCGCTGGAATTTATTTTGTATCAGGCTTGAAAATTGTACAATTGATTTTTTTTTTTTCTTTTTTCAGTAGCTTTATCTTTGTTGCTATTGGATGCAGGACTAGAAACTAAGGATTTGCTGCAACTATATATAAACCCCAAGACATCAGACAAGGTTTAAAATAACCACAAGAGTAATTTATTTTTTTCACTAAAGAGTATAATTTGAGTAATTTTCAAAATGTAATGGGTGGAAATGTGGCAATGATGGCACCAATAACACAGGTCAGTCAGCTCCATTTGAATTCCCTGCCTATATGTGTGCATGTAATGTAGACAGGAATGCAACAAACACACAAACTCTCTCTTCGCTCAGATGCCAGAGGAGTGAGGGCGATCCTTGTTCTCTCTCTCCAGGCATGCTTTGCCCTCTCAGCCAGTGACAAAGAGCCCTCTAATCTGACACATGAATGAAATCCTATCTGCTTCCCTCTGTTATCTGGCGCGTCAGCCCAATTCCACGGTCACACCTATTTCTTCTTCCCCCACTGCCGCTGAAAGCACTTTGAAACACTCGAGGGCGGTTGTCTAAACAAGCATGACCTGAGTGTGTTTATAGCTTGCAGCGCGTGCTTTGTTTTATTTTCACATCCAAAGCCTGAAAGTGACCTTTTTTTATTTTTTATTTTTTGTTTAATTTCCCTAAACAGAAGAGGACATGTGTGTGTGTGGCCATTGCAACATCTTCTTCACACTTAGAGCAGTAAAGCCAATGCAGCAGAGCATCCTAAGGGTGAACACCCAGGTTTGACTAGCCAGCATGGGGTTTAGGTTTTACTGGTTTTAAATAGCTCAAACTGGGAGCACTGTGTGTTTTCTGCTTACCTATACAGTGTGTCATTATTCAGCCCTGCAGCAGATCAGGTAATGCAGCCATCATGCCTCATCGTCTGTGGTGTGTTGACACACAGGCAGATGGCCTCAGGATTTAACGATGTTTGAAAGAGACGTGTGTCAGCAAAGAGACCAGAACAGCACAAATGTAAAGATAGGAGCTCAATTTACAATATTTTAAAGCTTTGGAGCTTTTTTGTTGAATTTAACAGATTTAATGTGACTTTTTCTGGCACTGTTGTGAACAGCTCATACCATAGTCTGTTTGTTTCTTCTTTCTCTTTAGACCGAGTGTTTATGAAAACTTGTCCCATATGGCAATTTACTGCTTTACTACCTCAAGAGTTTCCCTTCTTTTGTCTTGTATTAGGAATAGGACATATGGACGACTCGGTTGTTGTAGGATTAAGGTTATTCTGGGCTGCGTGGTACATTTCCGTGACAGCCAGCACAGAATAATCCATTAGCTTCTTTGTTTATACACGTCTCAGCCTAGTGAGCACGATTCTAATTATTAATTTTCAAACATTTTGGAAACTAATTGGTTTGTGTGCACAATTATGTAAAAGTAAATGTGTGTATAGAATACATTCTCCACCAGACCACAAGCTTTTCACAGTCTTATGTGAAGTCTTAATGTGGAGAAAACACAATGGACTAAATGACATCAGTTGTGATTTTAGTGCTGTCAGAATAAATCCCAGTTATTCTTAGACCAAAAAAACATTTTAAAACATTTCCCTTTCAACCAAAGCAACAAATTGGTTGTTATTTGGTTTTTACTAGAAGCAGACATCATTTATCATTCACACAGTGGAGATTTGAGTTGGACTGTAAACATGGTTAAATGTTTAGTGAAAGATTAACATGTGATTTCTCTGCATCTGTAACTGCTGCAGAGACTCTGCCTGTTTTTTAGGAAGCAGAGCTATTGTTCAGTCTACTACTTGGCCTACATCTGTGCTCTTATTGTTTCTTCTATAAACAGTACCAGCTCACTGAGGCATTTTGTCAGAATGCTACTGGTCGTGCTGGAGGAAGCTGGGAACAGGAACTCTGAAAGACCAACAAGCTGATAATTAAACTGTGTCCCACAGTCAGCGGCAAGGGCAATTACAGTGTGTAGACCAATGCTGTACCATCCAGTGAATGGTTAGGGCCAGGTCACACATTGTACTTTTTTTTTTCATTATTTTTATTCCTCCAGTGCTATCAACTCTTGTATTGAATACATAGTGAGATCTGTGACTGAGATTCTATAGAGTAAGAACAGTGCCACGGGGGTTTTCTGTTTTAATATTATTAAAGATTATGTAAGGTTATAAAAGCAGACTGTGAAGCTACATGCCTAATGTAAAACAAAGTGAAACCTTGACAATGGAAAAACCAGAACATTTCAATTTAATAGATATTTTTTATTGAATAAGTAAAACTTTTCAATCTATTCTAAAATTTGACACGAATACTAAGAATTAAAATAAAGCATTGGTTCTGTAATTTTACATAGATTTGTTAATTTACAAAATTAAAACAACAAAAACGGTATTATAAATATGAATATTATTGTTTTTATTTTTTTATTTTTAATTTATTTTACATGTTTTGGGTTATCGAGCTGCTGCAAAATCCAGTTTATTTATTTATTCTTCATTGCAGTGTGGCTAAATCCAACACTGCTATATAAACAGTAACAAAGTAAAGTTAAAAACAGATATAATTTGGTGTGGTGTTAGAGTAATATAATGAAATGATGGATTCTCCGTTACTATTGACTTTCAGTTCATGTAGTTTAAATGAACTGACGAGGTCTGATCCAGGGGTTTTTCCTTGTCGATCGAGCTGAGCGTCCTGGGGAGTATCCTCAGCAGCTCCTAAAACAACTTTAACCCACTGCCTGCATCTCTGATTCACTCACTGCTTGTAAGCCACTAATAAAATCCACTGCTGATATGCTTTAGGCTGGGACTAAGTTTCAGTTTCATACAGAGTCCTGATTTAGGTTGAACAATACCAATAATAAACTGACCTTGAGTTAGGAGTAAATTTCCTTTTCATATACAAGAATATTCCCAAAATAAAATCTGTTTATGATTATCATCATTGTTCTGATAGTTTAGTATAAACACTTATCGGATCAGGGTGGTGTTCCCAAGTGACACATTTCCAAAACTTTTTGAGCTGAAACTCACACTTTGAATGTTGATTCTTCACATGATAATGGACTGTAGATATTTTATTTATAGACAATCCAGATCTGCAGTTTGCTTCATTAGATCACTCAGTATACCTCTCAGATATTATTAGTGTTTGATGGTTAGTGGTTAGTACTTCCAGAAAATACTTCATTTCTAGTCTTTATACAAGCTGCCAAGTACAGTGCTACAATGACTCATATGTGTTTGTTTTAACACTGACCTTCATTGCCAAGGTCAAAGGTCAAGATGTTGTCCTTGATATGAGCTGCACCCACCCACAAAAATGCACCAAGTTAAACATTCCCAATGCCTAATCCATTACTCACTACTACCACCTGAGTGGCATGTTGGATAAAATGACGTGTTGGGACACTGCAGCAGACCTTCTGGCTGAATAGGAAGCAATAATAAGCTCCTGGCCTGCTTTCTTCTCCTCACAGTGGGGGGTATAATAATATGCTAATACTTCATGCCTGCTAGCCAGGTGTCAGTGCTCGATGCTGAGAAAGGGTGTGAATATTAAAAGATAATGTTGCAGCTCCTTTTGTAAAAAGAAACACTACTATGTAGAAACTGTAAGCTGTTGCCTCACCTTCTTTCCTGTGGGGGCAATTTCTCAAGAGAAAACAAGGCTGTTATTAAATGAGATCAATCCACATTAATACGTTTAATATGGTACAAAATGTTAATGTTTCATAACACTGTCTTCTGCCCTTTTCCTTGTTTTAAGCAGAATAATGAATAGTTGATATGATCTGAACCTGTATAGATAACATCCAAATGTACCTTTGTTTGGTGGTCTCAGTGGTGGAAGTGTGTATTCACAAAAAGCTGCACTGTCTTTATGTGATGTCTTTCTAGTAGGACTTTATCATGCAGCTGTAATTGTTTTTCAGTGAGAGGGGTTCTTGTTATTTTCTCCCTTGATGCCAAACCTTTTTAGAAGACTCTACACTTGACTCAAATTAATTTTAATGTTGCCACTAAGCTCATTTTTAAGCAGGTATTTATTAGGAGGTCTGAAGAGAAGTTACATAATACAGTAACATGCCCTAAGATCCATTTTCACACACCCACACTTTTTGCAGTTAGCTTATACCGCTAGAAAGTCACTTATCCACTTATGAACACATCATCATTGTGAGTTGATACAACTGGCTCACGTGCAGTCAGGAGGGTGGAAACTCCCTTTGGCCTTTTTTAATAATGCACTGGGCATGATGAACGCTGGGGAGAATCTTGTTTTTGCTAAGTTACAGTTTGAGTTGAAAGCCTGACAAAGAAAAGGAGTCCATATGAATTGTGACTAAAAATAAGTTAAACACTATCCAAATAGATCCAGGTCCATGAGGTCAGTTCTGGGAATAGAGAACTGAAGAAGTCTCTTAAGTTAGAAGCAAAACATCTTGAATCTAAACTCGTGTCCAGCTGCCCTGGACTCAACACTGTTTGGATGAACCAGACCTGGATGACTGAGAGTCTTCACATACAACTTAAACAGTAGCTCGTTTGGTCTGATGTGCAACAGTGTTTACAGAAGCACAGACGCATTAATAACCACTATTTCACAGTCTCTTGCTGTTGGTAGTAATGATAATGAAATAACAAACGTGTTTGCAAGAGAAGCGTCTGTAAATCCTCACACAATGGGGATTATTCAGGAGTTTCTCTCCCTGCTTGTAAACAGATGCTCCAGTTGTGGTCCAGCCTGTGGCGTCTTCCTCTGTATTAGTCATGGGATAGATTGCATGACTCGGCCCTTCTTAAGGGATCATCCGCTGTCCGCCTTCAGTTTTTTGGTATGTTAGTTGGTCTTAATGTTACTGTGTATATTACTCAGCTTATTCTTATGTGATCAGAGTGACGTGTTGAAATCAGGCTCTGTAGAGGCTGGCAGAGCAATTTGAGGCGTTACAGTGCAAACCTGTCTGAGTCTGAAAGATCGAACAGGTCTAACTGATTGATGACTGAGATTAGCCTCGGACAGTTAGACGGCTGTGGGCTGAATTTGGCTCTCGAGTTGGGCCCCAATGGGATGTAAGATTTTCCTCTGTGTGCTCCATTAAAATTTGTAGGAGTGTGTTTTTTTTTTTTTTTTTTTTTTTTTAGACATGTCATGTATAACACTGTAAATACAAAACCTAGCAAACGATTACCGTGCAATTTGGCCAGGATCACGTTGCTCTGCTCGCTCGCTGCACTGTCTCTTCTTCACGCCTAAACACCTCTCAGCTCATAATGTGAGAATGAGATATGAGAGACCAAAGGATGCACGGGCTCTGTTTACCAAACGGGACATCCTCAGTCTCCCTGCTTCATTTTTAAGACACTGAATCTTAACTGCGAATTAAGACGACAATTAAATGTTTTCCTGTGAATAAATTGAATGAATTTGTTTAGTACTGAAAAAACAGGATCGAACTGAGGAAGCAAAAAACTACAATAAAAAATCCTGAATGAAATACAGGCTAAATATTTAGTGAAAGCTGACATCCTGAGTCAGTGTGGCTCCTTGTTCAGCCTGAGTGATGCTGTAGTGAATCATAGTTTTAGATGTTCTTCTCTGATTTACAATAAACTGTAATGGAAAATTAGAAAAACCCTGGGATATGAGCAACAGCTGCAATGAATGTTTTTAAGATTCATTCAAGGTTTAGTTCCTATTCGTACAATATTTTTACATGATTAAGTTTAAAGCTGCTGCTGGTGGCACTGCTCTGTTGTAATGATATTTTTCCTATTTAAAATCATAAAAGTTTATTACAGTGAAGTTGTTTCCCTCACTGTTTATTTTACTATTTCATCAGATCAGCTAAACAATGAATAAAGGCATCAGTATAGACAGAGTGTAACTGTCCAATGAAAACTCATCACAGCTTCTCCATGAGCCTCCTCTGGTCATAGACTGTGTATAGAAATGGATCAAGTAGATATTAGGCTTCTAAAAAGGGAAGATTTAGGGGTGTGGTTAGTTTGACAGGTCTCCAGGAGGTCTGTCTCATACACATTGTACACATTGGGTAATGTCCTGGGGTTCAAGGGTAAGATCCACCTCTTCACTCCTCCCTTCATATCCAAATATGATCATTTCTGGCTCCACACAACCAACATAGCAGCGTTCAAATACCAAACTCCTGGCTTCAAAGTGTGACTCCACAAACCAGCGGGACTAGCTTCAACATTTCTTTATACAGTTTATGCCTCTGATCCGTCCTCTGATGACGACGGAGGGGAACGATCTCTGCGTGAAGGAAGGCAGCATGAATTCACAGATAAAATATGTTTTTAATTAATAATGCATCTCTTTAAACAACAAATGTATTTTATTGTAACTATTTATATCTCAAGCACATGATGAGAGAGCAGTTGTATTTTAAAGATTCATCATCTGTCTGTTTTCGAGTGGTTTTCAGGGAAACATTGTGTTTTAACTGGGAGTTAGTGGCTATGCTTAACTGTAGACTTAACAAACACAATGTCTGGAGTATTTTATCACTGAACAAATACAAATAATACCTGAAATGAACAGTGAACCAATGGTAGTGGCTAACATAGTTGTATCCTCTATACACTGAGAGAAATGACCTTTGGCCGACCCTGACTGCAGACCTCTGGATGCTTCCTCTACCCTGTCCTGCTTTCAAACGCTCTGCATCAGCAGCTCATCTGGTGCCAGAGGGAAACTCAGGCAACACATAAGAGATGCAGCTCATAAATAAAAGCCGCAGAATCAAATGAAACACAGTGTTTACTGTGTTGAGATGTTCAGGTTCCTGACCACAGAGTGTCTGTAAAACCAACAAGGTTTTTACATTCAAGCTCCGTGTAATATCTTCCTCCCCTGTCTGAGTTGTGGTGAGTTGGAGCTGCCCGGCTTCCTAAACTGTTGTTTATGTTACACGGGCGCACACTTCAGGTTGAGTGGTTGTAGTTTGAATTTTTTAAGTTTTTTTTTTTTCTTCTCTCTTACAAGTAAAACATCTTTATCTTCAGAGAGATCTCAGTGGTTTCTACAGACCACAGCAACAAACTGTTTACTTCCTGAGTACCACTATGTTACTGTAATGATCATCACTGACACAGGGTTTTATTTATAGATTTCAGAATGACTCCACAAATAACACATTTACAAAAAAGAAGAAACACTTATTAACAACAGATAATAATATCAATTTTTTCACCTGGCTTTGAGAATTAGTTAGGTTGTTGATGTTCAGCATTGTTTGTAATGTTCACTTTTGCTGTCGTCTTCAAATGTTTTTGTAAAATATTATAGTTTTACTCATGAATGAGAAGAATGAGGCATTTTTTTAATACACAAAGAAACCACAGATGTGACTATAACAGTAAACAAACTGCTGATAGTCTGTGGCATTGTTCACAATTCATCAGAAATAACTTTTTCCTCATCAAAATACATTTTTCTTATATTGTGATACAACTGTTTGATATAGAGCTTGTATTTGCTGCTGGATGAATACTGACTAGTATTTAAACAATACTTTCTTGAAGCATTTTTACTTGTATATAAAAAGTGCGTTTGGATTTCTGTTATCGGCCTCCTTTGAAGGATGATCTCATTTTTGTGATTAGATTTTCCTGCAGTACCAGACTGTGCTCCAGGAGGAGGAGGAGGATGATAAAAGGTTGTGGAAGGTGGAATGCACAGAGCTTAAATTAATGAACTTGTTTGGGGATGAGGGTGAGATGAAGTCCACATAGTTCCCACTCACGTATCTGACAAACCACCGATAGGAGGCATTTTCTAAATTTCTTTGCAAAGCAAGGAGTTCACTTTTCTTCTAGTTCACTACTAGACTCTCTTAACATCTAGTTTTTCCAACATTACTGACATGTTTTGAAGAGCTGATTTCATGTGCAATACAGGTAATAACCAGGTTTCTTTTCATCTTCTGTGTATAAATAAGTTCTGGCATTTCAAGGATGTTTAGTTGTGATTTGTTGGAACTTATTATTTTTATTATATCTTTTTATTTAAGTTACAACGATAAAAAAACAACAACAAATACATTCATGCATGAAAACCAAGTAGTTCTGGACACACCACCTCAAAAACAAGATGACAAGCAATCAAGAATTAATAACAGTCACATTGTCCAAGACTAGCTCTTTCCTGGTCCCTTACTAAAGATTTAAATTCCCTAACAGTGACCAGTTCAGTTAGTTTTAAAGTTGTCTGCAAACTATTCTGTGAGGAGGGAGCTGCATGTTTAAAGGCTGTTTTACCCAATTCTGACTCTGGGAACAAACATTTTAATAACATCCTGAGACGAATAGCAACCAGTGTGAGAGTCTACGGGCAGACAGGGAGGGACGGTTTGCAGCAGCATACAGTGGACAGTGATGGACATCACATCCACAACCAGCTATAAAACTCAAGGCACAGTGATACACCAAGTCCAACTTCTTATGTGTTTTTCAGTTGCATTCTATAACATATATATCAAATCATCATAATCCAGTACAGGTAAGAAAGTTGTGGAGATTAAATGATCTCTGACCTGACGTGAAAAACAGGACTTGTTTCTAAAGATGAATCCCAGTTTAAGTTTAGATACAAGATTGTCAGTGTGCTCCTTAAACGACAAGTTGTTATCAATGGTGATACCCAAATACTTATATGATGCCATAGTTTCAATTTCTGCCCCTTGAGCTGTGGTGATATGTGGAAGGTCAGCAGGTAATGCTTTGCCACCATCAGCTTGGATTTACTAGCATTTTCAACTGGCTAACTGATAAAGGTGTTGAAATCTGTACTGTCCTCCATGTGTGTGTTGGTGGAAGTAATGTACAGTTTCTTTATTGGATGCATACTGTAAAACTGAAGCTTAGCACTTGTAAGTGGGAAGTTGTAAAGGCAGCATGTGTTGCATCTGTTGTGATATTTTTCTCGCTGAGTAATGTAGTAACAGCTCTGTGTGCAGAGGGCAATAAGCAGAAATCTGTTATTTGTAGTTTAATCTGTGAGGAACATGCACAGGAGTGAACTGCTTTTTTATTTTTTATTTTATTGAAGCTGCCTCTGATTAAAACCAAAAACTTCCCCAGTAAAGTTTCATGGAGACCAGTTCTGTTTAACTGTGTGTGTTCAACCATATTCAGGTGTCAGTGTCACAAATGGCAATGAGAAGCCACTGGTCCAGATCATTTATTTTGAATTTAGACACTACCTCTCTTCACATACATGCGAAAAACAGTGCAGATAATGGGGTGGGGTGCTTCAAAGTAGCAAGTATACACACTTTAGAACAAATGTTTTATTAATGTGTTGTGTTACAATGTAATTAATTGCTAAATAAACCAAAACTGCATCTCACACAGAATATATTACTTATCCTGCCCTAACCCACATCAAACATACATCCAGCTGTGTTTATTTATTTATTTAGATGTCAAAAGAATGATTCAGTAACCCATAAACATTCGCTGTCCGGACATCGAACATCCACAGGACCATCAGACAGGCAGCACCTGCTCATAAACCCAGAAGAGTAAATGTTAAAAGGTCGAGTGTTGCTCATGCTGGTACATCACCGGGTTATTAATTTGGCATTTTACATCACAAACGTTCCACTGAATTACATCCAAGTCATCAAGGTTCAACAGTTAGTTTTGATGTCCCAGAGGCAAATGTCTCTATATGTCTCTAAATATCCAGAGACATGCTTGTAGCTCTCTTCCTTTTTGTATGTTTTAGCCTTTTAATATTACATATACACACAGTATTGGTGCCCAATATTAGTCAGGTTATTTCAGTTTGGTGGGCTTATAGAAAAACTCTTGAACCATATATCTTATTTTGTTCAAAGCAAATTGCCTCTCTGTTGGGATGAAATGACCAAATCACACCTGGGTGCTCAGAATGATTTACTCTGAGCTAAATGCACTCAGGCGCCCTCAGTGCACTTTTCATTAGCCTGGAAGACGAGTCTTTGTTGACCAGAATCTAACAGGAAGCTTCACTGACACTGCTGAGTACAAACCGCAGGAAGCTGGTTAGAGTGGGACGTTGGAACCGTTTCCTGGTTCCCCATTCAGGATTTCCCATTTGTCAAACACAGCAAGAAGCTCAGCCATAAAGATGAAATATCTTGTTGATCTGATTCAGGAAGATATGACATGACACTGGTATGAGCATCTATGAGCATACTGCTTTAAAATCTTGGAACAAACCCATAATATTAAAATTAATAAAATCGAAAATGAGATGTAGTTATGTTTCAAGTGGACTTTACAATATACAATAAAAACTTACAACTGCTTTTTTTTTTTTTTACTGCAGTGGTTAAATTGGGAAATTCTGGAAAGTCATATGTATATACCTGTATAAATATCATCTAATTGTTTTCCAGATGTTAGAGAAATGGTAAACTGAAATAATGTTGGACCCTTTCCTTGCATCTGGTGTAAAGCTGCATACATACATGTCTGATGTACTGAAGAAGACAGCGAGATACTGTAAACAGTGTCGAGTTACACCTGTCCTGAGCCGTCATTATCCATGACCTTCTGTTGTCATCATATCAACTTCACCACAGTGTGCAGATTTCTTAGATCAGCATGTTGTTGGTCACACACTGTTGACTGGTCCTCAGTATTCATTCAGCATGCATGTGGTCTTTCACTCACTGCCAGAAATGAATATTATAATACATTTTTGCTATAAAGATCAATAAGTTGTATCAAGGTCAGTAACACCTGTGGTTCATTAGAGCTGTGTCTTAATTAACAACTACGTCTGTTGTACAGGTTGACCACAAAAACACTCTTTGATTTCAAGTAGTTATAATACAAAACTTAAATGAATATTACTACAATACTGGTGGCTACAGTAATGAAGTTTCATGTGGTATTATTGCAGACACTTGATGTGCGCCCCCTTGTTGCTTGGAAAACATCAACACGTCCGGACGTTTTGCAGCATATCAGGCGTAATCGCATGTAGAGCTTCATATCTGTTCTTGCAGATCCAGAGTTGTGGGTAGTGGAGGTATTCAAACAGTTTGATCTGGTGATCTACAACTTTTAACAATTTGAAATCAAGGAGTGTTTTTGTGGTCACCCTGTATTTTGCATGCACGATGATGCACATGGTGAAGTGAGTCATTGTTTTTGTCAGTTGCAGAGGATGGTAATGACTGTAACACAAGTTTCAGAGCAATCAGAGAGCAACAGTTGACATGCCAGTGGTTTGATAAGTTGAAACCTAAGTTTAATGTTCAGCTAATCTGTGCATCCATATCTTGTTTCAACCCACAGTAAGTTTTTAATACTATTGTGGATCCTAAATATTAACCAAATTTGTCAGCATGAATGTTGCAAACTGTATTTAAAATAATAACCTTCCATCCCATTATAAAGGACGCTCAATAAAAGTGACATTTTTCCAATTTAATGAACAGAAGGGCAAAAGTGTCTGTTTAATGTGAACAAAAGTGTCAGTCTACAATGAAAAAATTCAAAAACTGCCTTTTTATGACTGAGTGCCAGATGTTTAAATGCTCATTTCACTCCTCAATGCATCAAGGCAGGCTGGCATTCCTCACTAATGACTAATGTTTATCTCTTTCCTCCCTCACCTCTCTGATCCAGCAGCTATTTATAACATATTGCACCACTACTATGCAAACTAAAATCGTAGGCGTTGGTGTGGCACACAGTGAAATACTTTGTTTGTCTGCCGTCTGTCACTCAACCTGCAGTAAGAGAGGAAACATATTCTCCAGCATGAGTGATGTTAATGCTGAATAACTGATTCCAGACAGAGAGCATATAAAGATTTTCCCCAGACGAACACCATGTTGTCAATAGATCACATTTGATTGGAGTTGTAATTCTGAACTTCTTATTCACGAGGCAGCTGACTTATGTCGGTCAAAGTTTTTCCAGGAAGAGTAAAAGATTGCCCTGAAGCCCGATGTCTAATGAGAACCATTTCCTGACAAACCTTTTCCTTTTGTTGACAATAGCAGCCACCCTGCAACTTAAACTAGATCACCAGATAGTGTTAAAGAGGTTTGTTATAACCTTATGTAACGAGGGTGCTTGAAAGTATCGTCCCAGTGCATGTAAACCAAGTGTGATGAATACATGACATATACTCCAGATTACAATCATCCTCCTCCTGCTTCAGCACATTGATCCAGAATTCAGTGTATGAAATAATTTAGATGTTTTAGTATTATAAATGGGGAGATTGTATTAGTGCTCAAATTACAAGTATGTCAACACTCCTCCTGTCAACAGGTGAAATAAAGCTGCATGATATGAAAGGATGAATAGGTTTTATCTTTATTTGTAGGATGAGATGTAGAGGGTCTAATTATGTGTTTGTTTTCCTTTTTCTTGTCTTTGTCTCTGCTTCATTTATCCCATCACACTGTGCAGATGGCCTAATGTAGAATAAATGATGTGTGATTGCACGGAAGAGTTTAATTCCACGTAGTCTAACATACCATAGGCTACACATGTATTGTTTTCTGTCAATGTGTTCTTAGGCAAATGAATGAAACGACAAAAGACATTATGCGTTTATCAAACTACTGCCTAGACACCATCACATTTAATGTAGTGTAAAAATGAGCGCCAGCCATTGTTTAAAACAAAAGCTTGGCAGTTTGCCCTTCTGAAGATATTCTTAGAAATTCTGCTATTAAAATATCTCCTCCTCCCTTTCTGTGCTCTGTGTCTCATCATGCTGGTGTCATTGTGTAAGGAAGGTAGATGGGAGAAAATCTGCGCAACAATGTCTCCTAATCAGTCTTTTGATTGAAAATTAATTAACTTTTACAATAAGGTGTAAAAAGGGAAGAATAATCCCCATTTAGCCATTAATCTCAATTTGTGGGTTTAATACAAAGTGTATTTAGCAGCACTTGTACTGAACATGGATGTGGAACAACATGTTTTTATCTTGTATATAAAGTGAGTGAGTCACTTTTCCATGGTCACTGGATGCAAAATTGTCACCACTTCACCTTCCACTTCTGCTGTGGAAAATCCACAGTGGCAGGCTCATACAGCAGGTAGGACGTTGACTGGGTGATCTGTCAATGTTCTTAACAACAGAAGCTTCAGAAAAGACAATAAAACTGATAATAATCCATAAATACATAGTACAGTAGTTTGGATGGCTGTTTGATGTACTGAAGTATCCAGTGACTTTAGGCAACAAGTGAGGAGTACAAGCATGTTACCTTGATAGGGATACATCATGATAATGGGGTAGAGGTGGGACAAAAATATCGATACAGCGATATATCATTGTCCCACCTTGTGCAATGTGATTATTTATACGCTGGCGCCAAATATTGATACTTTAATTAATCTAATAAGATGCTCTAAACCATGGGTGCTCAATCCTGGTCCTCGAGAGCCCCTATCCTGCATGTTTTAGATGTGTCCCTCTTCCAACACACCTGATTCAAATGACCAGGATCGTTATCAGGCTTCTGCAGAGCTTGATGATGAGCTGATCATTTCAATCAGGTGTGTTGGAAGAGGGACACATCTAAAACATGCAGGATAGGGACTCTCGAGGACCAGGATTGAGCATCCTTGCTCTAAACCCTGCCAGATTCTCCTGCCAGCTGCCATTTTCCCAGCA
>OOFC01005835.1:15398-26864 GCA_900323345.1 Pseudochromis fuscus
TGCAGTAGAGGAACATTTAGGGGCGTGGCCAGCTTGATTGACAGGTCTGGTCTCCAATGATCTACAGGTGGTACAGCCGATAACGTAATAAAAGTCCTGAACCGATAACATAAAAACTTTTGGCTAATAACATAATAATTAATCAGCTTACATAATAATAACATAATAATTTATTACGTTATTAATTTACCATTAATTTATTATGTTATCGGCTATCGTTATTAACGTAATAATTTATTACGTTATTGGGTCTGTTGTTACATTTACAATTTTTTTTTCTTTTACCAGACCAATAACGGAATAAACTGCCAATAATTAATTATTACCTTACTAGCCAAAAGTTTTTACGTTATCGGTTCAGGATTTTTATTACGCTATTAGCCTATTACATTTCAAAAAGGGCACATTTATTACGTTATCAGCTGTTATTACGTTATCGGCTGTTATTACATTATTGGCTTCAACAAGGCTCCTTCACCAGAGTCAGACCCGCCTCCTCCCGCCTCCCTCCTCTCTCCATAACCAAATATGGTCACTTCTGGCTCCAAAAAACCCCAGCACAGCGACGTTTAAATGTAAAACTAAATGAGTCCACAAACCGTCAGAGGATTCGATCCTGTCTGGATGAAAATTGCAAAATCCCAGAAAATCCCTACTTCCTGTGATGGATGAATGATAAAAAAAACATCCTAACTTTGTCACATCTGAAAGGATTTTGTTGAAAATCGACACACACACTACAAACTGAGGTGGAGAACAGACATGGATTATGGCAGCTACATACTGACATTCATTCATCTGCATATTTTCTCGTAGTTTTTTCTTTATTTGTCAAGTCAGACAAATTATTTATGTAACAACTGAGAACAAATACTTACTGTTGAGGATCACGGTTGTTGCATGACTCTCACATTTATCTGCTTGATTGAGGATCTCGCTCTCACTTTTATTTAACATGCTATTTACTCATTTTATTTCTTTTTTAAATATTAACCGGGAGTTATTTTCCTGTTTCTCTTTAATCAGTATGGCTGTGTATCCTCTGCTCCTCCTGGATTTCTATATCTATCTTGTTTGTGGATGAAGTAGAGACTTCACTGTAGACTGAAGCATTACACCGACTCTAACACAACACTCCAGCAAATCGCCGGACCTCCGTTTAAACCGTTTTTCTTCCGCCTCCTCCTTTTCTCCAGGTATCTTTTTTCCTCCCCACACTGCCTGTCGCTCCACATTTATTTCTTCACCCACCATTTCACCATTGAGTCCTTCTCTTACTCATTACAGTGATGTGAGATTAATTTAAGTACAAGGACTTAGCGCTAAACTAGTCTATCTCTGGGCTTTTTGGCCCTTCCAAGATGTCCATGCAATCTCCTCTGAAAGGAAAGAGGCTATTAAGCAGCGCTTCAGGAAAGGATGGAGGGAATCAAACCGAGGGCAATTGAACACAGGTAGACAAACAAATGCACACACAGTGACACTGGGAAGAAATTGATGTGTGTGTGTGTGTGTGTGTAATGGTATTTCTTTGTTCTTTCTTCAAGTATTTTACTAATATCCTGGATGTACGGTCGCACTTTCAAACATATGGTGCTGTTACACATCGTTTCTGCTCCATTAGAGAACCAAAAAGATGATAATAGGACTGTGGCTGGAGTCCCACAGGAGGAGAAACTGTTTGTGCTGCCGAGATGCCAACATGTGGTTGGTGAAGGGAAAGCAAGGAGCAGTGCTGCTGTCATTTTAAACCAGGTGTAAATGCAAACATTGTGTCTCAGCCCGGTGGAGATGCAGTCGGCTCAGCGTGGCCACACAACGTCCGTCCATTCAATCCAACAATCTTTTAATTCCACCTGAAATGAGCCCGATGCAACCTGTACACAGACGGTAGCAGCACAACATGAACTGAAAGACCTGGTGTGATGTTCAGGATGACGAGCACTTCACCTACATGAAGTTATTTTCTTACTAAGTGATGTGCAGGAAGTCCAGAAGGTTTGATGGAGAATATTCCTCTTTGCTTGAGCATCACTGGAAATGTTGGTGTCCACATGTCCAGCATATTGATCACCGTCATTTAAAAATACAAATTAGAAATCACATTTAAACAATTATGCAACTAGAAGTGTTTTTGATTTGTTTAGCAAGTTGGAGACCGGCCCCTAAACATTCATCTTTTTTAAAGCCTAATATCTTCTTAATAATGACTTTTTTTTCAGATAGATCACCAGATGTGCTTCTGCATTGACCTTGTTTTGGGAACCAAGTTGCTTCATCCATTTCCATCAGTTTATAGTCACAGCATCAAAATTCAAATTGCAGACCAGTGGCCAGATATGAAGAGGAAGACCTTACCATCCAAAGGTGTCACCATGTCAACCAGGACTATCATACTGCTCATGTCTGTTAAATATGATTTAACCTCTAACACTGAGCGTATCACCAGCAATACAGAGTGACTAGCTTAAACCAATTTACTGTAATTCCTCAGCCATTTGTGCTAGCGACGTGATTCCAGCTGATTCTGAAAGCCAACAAGTGTATATATTACATACATTACGGCAGCAATGCAGGGGAATGGAGTCATGCCGTGACGTGGAGTGTTTCGTACATATTACATACATTACGGTAGTGAAGCTCCGCTTGTCTTCTTTCAGAATCAACTGGAATCAAGTGGCCGAGGAATTATGGTGATTAGATTCACTTCCTGTCAGGAGCTAAATGTTCGGGGTGAAATGGTTGATGCTTCCTGATCGGTTTATGATTTAGTTAATCTTTTACTTTCCATTTTTTTTTACTTTTTTGGTCCATTTTTGGTCGGGCACGAGTCCTACCAGTTCCGGTCCATGACTGTGAGGAAGTGTTGAAAAGTGCAATACCACCCAGGGCCACTAGATGGTGGCTGTGAAAAAAAAAAATCTCCAATATAGTTTCTTTACTGTACAGTCGATGGTGATCAGTGTGGATCCTCTATTGTCCAGCAGGTGAGAAAACATCTACAAAATATTTACATAAAGACCATTGATTAGAATTTGTCACTGATTGGTTTCTTATTTCCATAACTCAATATATTTAGTTTGTGTAATGACCTGCGTACTTCCCACAGGCTTAAACAGACGTGAAGGTTCAGGGAGTCCCTGAAGGAGGAGTGTGTTTGATGTACAGTGAAATCCCTCTGATGTATCTGCTCAATGTCTGCCTCATCCACTCTGACTGTACAACGCAGGAGGACGACCTGAGGCCTGGGAGAGCATTGATCTCCTGTCAGGCTGCGAGCGGGCCTCTCTCCTCTCAGATCACCACTTTTCCTGTTGTGATTTCTTCAACCGAGGAGATCAGCTCACATCGGTGAAGAGTGTAAATGGGTTCAAATTTGTTAATTATTAATGAGAAAATTACCCCACCAAAGTCCATGTGGGGTTTTGTGTTTGTCTGCGCAGGTTTGTGCCAGACTTCTTTTGGGTGTATCACCTGTCTGAACCAGAATAGATTCAGACCTTGAAGCTTTGTTGTAGGGCTGAGAATTTAATTATAAATTCACGTGTGAGACATGATAATAAAATGACGGCTGAACAATAGAGATGAGCTCTGATCTCCTGCCTCTCACCATTAGCCTGATCAGTGCTCATTTAGCAAATAAAAATGGGAGTGAATGAGAGATTTGTTGATAATAAAGTCCAGAGAAATGCATAAAGCTTCTATATAAAAGAGATTGTGTTGCCCTCTGTCTTCCTGCTTCTTCAAATGCTTTTCTTCTTTCAGTCGTTCGTGTTGTTTGGAATAATCTCCACAGTAAATCAGGGATGAATCATCAAGTTAATGTCGCCTTCCTGTAAAGAAATAAGTGTCGCTGCGGCAGTTTGTCACACATACATATACACACCTCGATTTTTTTTTTGAGTGTTTTTTGTTTCCGTGGCGACTCGTGGTCATAAATTTCCTCAATAATACGACTGGATGTCAACAGTACAAGGGCACATCCATTATTTGTGTGGAGCTGCTATAAATGACCCAACGTGTTGCTGCAAGGATAAAGTCACTTATTCCACAACTTTCACACACAGCTCGTTTTTCAGGTTTTTGAATATTTTTATTTATTTTTTATCTCCCTACATGCACAAACACTTGGATTTAGGTAGAAAACACATGAGCTGCTCCTTAATGCACATGGGTTATAATGCTGAAAGTATGCATAAATTAGGGTTTCACTATTATCATGCTCTAAAAGGGAGGCAGCAGTGGCCCCAGCCAGAGCGGCTGATAACTGACATGTTTTGCTAAAAAACAACTTTAGTCAGTTCTCCCTGAAATCATGTTTGAAAACCTTCAATCTGAATGTTTGTTAGAGCTCGATATGTAACAATCTCCTGAAATGTAACAATGTACAGAAGCGTATTGCATTCACATGAAGAAATAAAAACCGGCTCTGTTTTTCTGAATTAACGAGATAATTAACATGTAACATGTAAATTCTACGTAGATACCTTATGTGTTGACCCTGTTAGTTTTGAGTCATGAACTAATGAAGACTTCGACCAATTATCAGCAGCACTGCAAACAGCTAGGAGCTCCTGTCTGTAGGAGGCACCACTGTCCCACTGACTCAGAAAAAAGCCGATTTTAAATAAAATAATAATTTGTTTCTTGTTTTTACGAGATAATTATCTCGTTAATTCAGAAAAACAGAGCCGGTTTTTATTTTTCCATGTGAATGCAATACCCTTTCGTAACAATGACCCAAATTGTTATATTAAAAAAAATGTAACAAACCCAAAATGTAAAATTGACTCAGGACTTTTATTACGTTATCGGCTTCAACAGGGTCATTGTTACGTATCAGGCTCTAACAATCCAGGTTTGATATATTTATGGAGTCTATGTTAGAGCCCAGTATGTAACAATGACCTGAAATGTAACAACTGGTTCATAATGTAACAAGATGCTGAACCACAAAGTAAAAACTTCTCCCAAAATGTAACAACTTGTTACATATCGGGCTCTAACAATGTTTGACTTCATTTATTGTACAAACAGTAAATTGTTACATTGTTTACGACCCTCTAAGGTGATAAGTACATCTATCTCCACACCATCAGTTATTGTCTTATCCTCTTTGTAATAACCATCCTCGGGTCTATCAGTGTTTGGCTAAGAAACGACGGCAGAGCTCGAGATCAAGGCTCTCTTCACGTGAAACTGACCAAACAAGTCCAGTTTGTGAGGCTGCCATTCTTTTGCCATTCAAGACAAGAGGAGTATTGATCCGGAGGATTCTCTTAAGCGCTGCAGTTTGTCCTCTGAGGTGCAGCTGAAGGCTGGGAATGGAGAAGTAAACAGGCACTTGGTAAATAAAACACCTAGGTCAACATAGCCATTTCACCCATTAACCTGTGGCGGGTTTGTCCATTCTCTCAGTGTGTGTGGAAGTGGGCAAACCTGTAACTTGGTAAACACTAAAGGCTTGGTCACTCAGGGGTCAGAGAGGTTTCAGCCCAGCTCATTTCAGGTAGATGAAGCTGTGATAGTAAATTTTGTCTATTTTGTGGAAGTCTGAGTTAATAATTAAAGCTGAAAGAGCTTGTTAAACTTTATTTTTATCACCTCCTTGGACGATCATGTGCGCTCCATGTGCTGTTAATCATGTGTTTGAGAGTATGTGGGTCAAACCGGGATCCTAACTGTGTGATTTTTTTTTTGGGGGGGGGGCTTTGCCTGAGAGCACATGGTGACCAAAATGTACCTCCCAACCAAATCCAGCAAAGGTCAGAGGTCGGGGTCAGGGGTCAGAGAGGCGTGGCCTCAGAGCCGGAGACGCCCCCAGGTTTACACAAGTGTAAAAAGAGTCCATTCAGTCTGGCTGCATGGGCAGAGTTTCACAAAGGTCCACTGTGTGGGGCCTATACACCCCCCCCCACCTCCACACACACACACACACACACACACACACCTCCTCCAAGCGCCATGCCTACACAGGACGTGGACAATGGGGGGTTTCTGGTCAGCAGAGCGACATACATCTTAACCTAAAATATTTTCCTTCATTACACAACTGTTAGCTCAGTTTGCCTCTCAGCCTCTTTCTTTGTTTGTAATTTACACCAGAATGGACCTAAAAATGTAATTTATCACTTTTTCAATCAATAAATAACAATCAATTAACTGTAAATAAGAACAACACACTAACAGTTTCAATTTAAATCATTTTAATAGCAAAAGCTTTTCAAAAAAACACTAAACCACATGAACTTTAAGGAGTAATTCTTGCACTATTGGATATTTAATTATTAACAATTTTTTTTTTCAAACACCAAAAACTCAAAGACTGAAAAAGCTTTAGTCTGTAAAGTGTCTCCATCCTTGTCTGTGGGTCTTAGTCCAAAGCTTTTTAATTCCTACTGAAGATGCAGGGCTTTAAAAATGGGTCATGCACTTTCATTTTAATAAGGCGCGCTAGTCTTTAGCAAACGTTGTCTGACCGGCGGTAAACAGTGCGTTTAAAGGGAACTACTTCCTGTGGTGGAGGAGCACGGATCGGACTCTGATGAGGACGGATCATGTGTGTGGGAGATAAAGTAAAAATGAGCCACAGGACGTAATATATTAAAAATTTCTCTTCCTTTAATAAATTGTATGATCTATATGAAATCATTAAATTATAAAGCATCTTCTTAATTTCTGTGAACCAATCTGGGACATAATTTATTTTGATCATTCTCATCTGATGGCTCTAATTATTTTCAGCAACAAAGTAGAAAATAGACATTTTGAGTGAGCTTTAAACGAGGAAACAGTCAATTAGCATAAACAGGTAATAAGAGGGCACTGAGCAACACTCAGAAACAGCACAGATCAATGCAGCACTCAGTCATTTGTCATATGATGTGCTTTAAACAGACCACCATGAAGTATAGGATTCATAGCGACTTCATTTCTTGCAGCTGATCGCTCCAACAAAACACAATGAACAGAAACAGATGCTTTCCTCTGCAGATACCGACCCTGGCAGCACGTTATTAACTCACCGACAGCTAACGGTCCAAAGCAAAACTTCCTGCAGGCAGTTCATCTTCGTCTAACTCTTGGTATTATTTTAAAGTGCGGTGATGATCTGGTTTTTATAATTTAGCCCTCATCTTCCTTTCCCTCAGTAAAACGGTGGATTATTGCCAGATTAAGGGAGTGCCTTTTTCTTTATCCCCGGGTAAGCCTGCACAGCACGCAGCTCAAAGGTAATGAAGCACTCTGTGATCCGTGCCCGGATGAATCTAGAAATTCCCAGAGCACCACTGTATTTTAAAGGAAATGAGATTTCCCTGAAAGCCCCCTTCAGACCTATGCTTTCCATTTGGAAGCAGCTATAAACTGTGCCGCTACTTACAACCTGCTGCAAGAAACCAGACCTGTTGCTGTTTTGAAATTAAAATAAATGGGAGGACAGAGTTTTGGACTGATGGTGGCGTTAAGTAAAAACTTCCACAAGATCTAATCTGCTTAGAAAATAAAATACAGCTAATTAGAGCGACAATTAATTAGACTTTACACTTTTACCCACTGCTATTAACAGGATGTAGCTATAGGCAGTGTGAGCGGTCTCCAACCTTTTTTGCGCCACGGACCGGTTTAATGTCGGCATTATTTTCACAGACCAGCCTTCAAGGTGTGGCAGATAAACAGCAAAAATAATATAACACAACCAGCATAAAAAGTCCTCTTACCCTTTCAAAGAAGCTCTCCAAAGACGTTTGTATTTTATTCATTTTCGCTAGTTTGCAGGCGTATTTTTTAGCTAACGTATCTGACGTTATAGGTGATCCGTTTTATCACGTGACCGAGAGCGCATTGACGTGTCACGAGGCAAAGTCAAAAGTTAAGTTGAAGAGAATCCGGTCGTTCCTTTCAAAATAAAATGTCTTTTAGGCTCTAATAACAGAAATTATATTTTTATTTCCGCCAAGGAGGTTATGTTTTTGACGAGGTTTGTCTGTTGGTTTCCAAAATAACTCTAAAAGTTACACACAGATTTCTATGAAATTTTCAGGGATTGTCCAGATGGGGATAAGGAACAAATGATTAGATTTTGGAAGTGATCCGGATCACCGTCTGGATCCAGGAATTTTTTGAAGGATTCTTTAACATTGGGAGATAGGACCATATGTGACATTTATGCATGTGACTCCACCAAAAATGGTCAAAACACTTTGAAAAAAAATACAGGACAAGTTTCTAACATGGTCTACAATATATCAAAGACTGATCCGGATAAAGGAATAATTTCAGATAATATGATCCAGAATATGAAAAAATTCATCTTTGAAACTTGCATCATAAAAAAAACAAAACAAATGAAGCTAGAAACATGCAACAGACATCTTTAAACAGCCACGACGTTGTGGAGCTAATATTGATATAAATAAACACAAGACTAATACTAGTAATATCTTTGGTGGAAGTCACAATATGAAGGAAATGTTGTGCTTGGTGGAGGTCTACGCTCTCCCAGTGCTTTTCTAGTTTTATTTATTCTTTCTGTGTGGCCCGGTAACAACTGCCCCACGGACCGGTACCAGTCCCCGGCCCGGTGGTTGGGGACCACTGTCTTACACCATCTTCATGCCTCTTCCACAAACCTCCTATTTCTAAATATCATTGATAATACTTCTTCCTCCTCAGAGATCCACCCCAGGGTGCTATCAGCCGCTGAGTGATCCACCACGCTGAGTGATCCACCGCAGACGCCGAATGACCCCGGTCTCCCTCAGAAATCTGCTCTGACCCGACTCGTCCATTGCCTCCATTTTTATCAGTCGGTGGAGTGTTGATGTGAGCCCGAGGCGCGAGGGGGGGGTGACTAAACTCATCATCCCGGGTGATGAGACCCTCGCAGCTCCTCGGCCTTACGGTGCAGCCGTGTTGTAAACGATGCTTCCTGTGCACAGCTCTGTATTTAAAAAACCAGCATCCATTCTGGAGACAGTTCATATCCTCCTCATGTTGTGTCTGGAGTTGATCTTTAAAAAAAACAACCAAACTCATTTGGATGCATCAGCCTCGAGCCACAAACGTATCAAATGATGTGAGATATTCAGAGGTCACTCCAAGTACCAGTCGTTTATGGCGCTTGATAAAAAGTTAGAGCATTAACAAATCTATTGGAGCATAAATGTCTGTCTGTATTGCATCATACCCATTTTCTCCTCTTACTTTGAAAAGTTGGATCATTTGTATTTTGTTACTTTAAGAAAATAAGAGCCCACATGGAGCAGGCAACATAACGAAATAATTAAAACATAGTGAAATAAAACAGTCGCCTGGAGTCGGTGGTCGTCATTAGGACCAAAACATGAATCAAGTTTATTTCCAGAAAAGCTCTAAAGTATGCTTTTAATATAAAGTATGCTTCTGCTATAAAGGACTTTGAGAGTTTTATCAAGCCGAACAATGATGAGGTGAACCGTCCACTGACTCTCTGATTATTGGTCAACAGAGAAAAGTAAGAGGAGAATTAAAGCAATCAGGGGCCGGTAATGCACTCTAAACCATCTGGCTGAGAGTCCTTCACCACATTGATCTTCTCCGATGTATATTTTAAAAAGCAAGAAAAGAGCTGTCACATTGTTCCCGGTGTGGTCGAGTGTTTCGACAAAAAGACACAAATCCAGTGAAGGTCCATCCATTCAGCTCCTGTACCTGACAATCCAAGAGGGAAGCTGGTTAAACATCAAATCTGGATCAAATCTGGTGTCTTGGATAAAAGCAATGAATTCAGGAGGTTTGGCACCGCAAACGCACACTTGTTGAACCTGCAGATTGTCACCTGATTGTTGTTTGATTGCTCGATGTTTTACTTTTTCCTTCCTTATTGATGCTTCATATAATATTTTTTCTTAGTATTTTACACAATTTTCACCTCAAAATTATCCCTTGTGGCTCCTCCATAGCCCACAAAAATACTGAGTAAAAGATCCAGGCCTTAACTCTGGATTCATCAGATTTCAGCAGGACAGATTTTTCCATTTGATTTCCACCTGTTTTCAAATTTTCAAAAAGTATTTGAATTTCTGACCACGTGGTGTGGATCTGTTCATGCCAGATAGCTCTGCATTCACATCTCTGCTTCCACTCAGACTAATTATTATTATTATATAGATATTGATTTAAAATATGAGAGGGGGGCTTTGAGGAGTCCCCATCCATCCTCTCTCATCGGGCCACCGAACCGTTTAGTCAGCCCCTGCATGGCAGCGGTTTGAGGACAACTGTAGGCTGTATGTGCGTCCTAACAGCTGGAGGGAGGGCAGTGTCGTTCACCTTTCACTGCCATACTGTAACACAGCCGTTTGACATGAGACAGCCCCCTAGGTGTCTCACTTTCTCAGTGTTTGTATGGGCTGGAGCGCAGCGCCGGCTGCCCGCCTGCCTGCTGCTCGTCTGGCTGACTGGCTGCGTTGACGTCAGCTCCGTGTTGATTTGCTAAGGCGAGAGAAGAAAGGAGTTAGTGCGTGTTGAGAGAGCGGGTACTGCGAACTGCCTTACTATGCTGTAGCCCCAATCCCCCTACACTATACGGAATCAAAACGTGCAACTTAGGTGAGTACCAATCCGGGCTAAATGCAGCTGCAGTTTCCCGGCGACAAGTGCCAGACCCGCTACTCTGCATGCGTCTACCACTGTTTTATCTGTGTACTTTCATTCACCATATGGATGTTTTGATGCATTTAACAGCGCTGAGGATCGTTTTGTGCGTGTCCCCGTTCAACCTCATGCTGAAGTTAACAGCAAACGCGACTTTGGCACGCAACTTGGATCCGCGCACAGGAGTTGTGGATGAAAACAAGTGTTTACCTGATTGCGCTGCAAGGTGTTGAAGTTTGCATTAACGCACGGTAGCCTATTGTAGAGATGTTAAGGTTGACGTAACCCCCCCTCCTCTTCTCCGGCTCTCGGTCTGGTTAGTATTCTGGAGATCGCAGTCAGAGGACGTGAGGTCTGGCTGTTTCACCGGGAGCCAGACAACATATGACGCGTCGCTGCGTGTGACTTTACAGGAGAAATCGCTCGTTTTTTGATGGAAATTGTGCAATTTTTTACACAGCGACACTGTTGCCCGTCCTTGTGTCTCCAGACGCACCACTGTGGCTTATTTAGCCGTGATGACATCATGATGAGGACCGGAGTCTCTGGTCTTTATACACGAAACAAGCCCAAATCCAGCCACTGTACAGTCACCACAATTGATTGACAGGCAACTAGATGTTTGATTGGTTACCAATAATCGGCTCGCAGTGACACGCGCAGCATACAGTAAGGTGGGGAACAGATGCAATGGCAAATTGATTTGTTATCGAGTCTGTCTGATCTCTCTCTTTCCCCCCACGTTTCACTCTTTTTTTACCCTCGAGCTGTCTCCACATCATACGTCCTTTTCCTTAATTGTCACAGGGCAGTGTTTGAGTATTTCTCCCC
>OOFC01005835.1:33399-44322 GCA_900323345.1 Pseudochromis fuscus
TGAAGTGGCAGAGAGAATGAATGAATGAAAAGTGATTGAAATCCTGAGTCTCCTCTGTGTTTTTTCCTGATGATGTTTTTTTTTATTATTGATGGACGTATTGGGCCAGGAGGTGGGAGCGGTGGAAATAATCACCCCCGCATTAACCCCTGCACGCGCACACTCTCGTGTTCATTACTTTTCACACACACACACACACTCCCTCTCAGCAGCAGCAGCAGCAGCAGCAGCAGCGCTCACTCGTCCATTTCCTCTCCCTTTGTGGTGAAAGGGGACGGAGGGCGCTCTAATACCCCAGGCCCCAGGTGTTTAAACAGCGGGCCCAAGGACCTTATCTGTGCATATCAGAATGGGACAGATAACCCTTGGCACTTCTTCTTAGTAAACCAAGAGCAGATCGAGCGCAGATAGCAGTCCATAGCGTTTGCTGCAGGTGATAACCACGTATGCGCGGACACACACCTAACCTCCATGTCGAGGTGAAGGTATAGAAGTTGCTTCCTTACACGTTGACACTTCAATCAACCATTAACCACCGTTTTGAAGCAGTATAGCTGGGTTCAGTGAGGCCTGTAGATGCTGCCTCCAGATAATCTCTAATCTTAATTTCACTTCCTTTTCATGTGGCAGGATTTTTGTGAATGAACCGAGAGGTACCGTGGCTTTAAGAGGAGTTTTATTGAACCATATATTTTGATTGATTTCTTTCACAATCAGCTGTGGTGATTTCCACTTCCTCATTCACTTCCTTCCAAGCTCCGCCCCCTTTTTTTGCCCAAATATGGATTCTGTGGGGCTGTTTAGCTCCCAGGATTCTGGTGAGTGATATTCAAATTGACACTCGAGAAGCCTGGAGGGAGCTTTTTTTTTTTTTTTTTCCTGTGATACAACAGATGATCCAAGCAGATTTTTGAACAGACCGATCACTGGTTTTTGTTCTGGTTGCGGCTGCCATGAAATTGCAGTGTTTTGGTGAGTTGCTAGAGATACCCGGCAATTTTAAAGTAGGAAAGAAAAAGCTGTCAAAAGATTGTGAACCAGAACCGATGCACCGATTTCATCACCACAGCAGCTCCCAGTAGTCTCACCGGATCATATGATTGCAATGCAAATATATAAATACAATATTATTTATCTTTACAGTCTGACTCTGTGTGTTAATCCTGACCTGACATGAAAATTAGTTGTTATTGATAAGTGACACACACAACCAGTCAGTGTAGTGCAGACAGCATCACATCTGTTGACAACAACATCCCAGCTCTTTATTTGCCTCCTCTGAAAAACAGATTTGTGTCGCTGGTCATTTCTGGAAATCTTCTGGCTAAATATGCACGACTGGGAGGTCGTCAGATATTTTCTGTATCGTCTGAGTCCTCCTCGCTGAGTACAGTGTGTCAGTTTCGATCTGGAATAAAATAACTCAGCCTAAAACTGCAGCGGGCTTGTGATCCTAACCTGTAAAACTGTGCAAGCATTTTCCTGCTTCCTGAAAGCAGCCCGGCAACAAAGCATCCATTACATGGCAGTGGATTACCCTCTATTTGAAATCACTCAGTGAGCTAAGTCTCCCCGGCTTGCACTCAGAGGTACAGTACATGTTGGTGTAATAATCCAATAGCACAAAAAAGCCTCACTCAACGAAAACACCTCTCCAAGAAATACCTAAGCCACAGACAACAGCGGAGGCTTATTCAAGTCTGGCTGCCACATCGTCTCTTTTTATCCTTGCACAGGTGCATTTTTGCCCTTATTGGAGGTGCGGTGTTTGTTTATGCCCCCGAGGAGCTGCTGCTTTGACCGGGCCCACGGTGATAGCCACAGCCGAGGCAGCTGCTGGCTGAGGCCCAATTATAGACAGGCTTTAAAAGGCTCTGGTTGAACCGTAAAGATTTACACCGCCATCGCTCTGATCTCAGATCTGGGCTCTGTCCTCACTGTCAGGATAGGGAGATGTATCGATTAAAGACTTAACACGGGGGGCTACATCATGTGGAATGAAGTGCACACACACACACACACACACACGCACAAACACACACCACCGTGGTACAGATCAAGCATTTTATTATCATGCAGTCTTGCAATGTCATCAGAAGAAGCTGCTGGATGGATGGATGCTTTTTTATTTTTTATTTTTGGATGTGAGGAAGAAGAGAAGGGCGAGAGATGGGGGTAGGTGGAGGGGTCTAATATCCAGACAGTGGCTATGGCAATGAAGGGAGGCGATCTAATCAGCCTGCTGATTAGATCGCCTCCCTCCCCGAGATAAGAGTGGAGGGAGGTGCTTGTGCAATAAAAGTTAGCAGCTTGACTTGGTGCGACCAGCTGCCTCTGTGTGGCTAACAGCGCTCGGCAGACGTGGCCTTTGCTGATGCGGTCTGGCATGGACTGCTATGAAACAAACACACTGAGGCCCCTATCTTTTGTCTCTGTGGAGGCCTTGTGGTCTGGAGGGAGGGGTAAGGATAACATACTGTACTGGAAGTTGGCCTTGTGTGTGTCCATGCAAGCGTGTGGGATGTTTTTTTTCATGTGTGTGAGAGGCCACGATAGGGGGCTCAAGAGGAGTACTAATTACAGCTAGTTATCAGGTGACATGCAAATGTGTTATCGGCTGCAACTTCCTGATTTGTATCTCTGGTCCCAGACGCTGTTGGTGAGGGAGGAGGATGTGCTGCTGCCGCTCTGTAAATGCACAAGTGAATTATTTTTAAATATATACTACATCCAGCACATCTGCATCTCCTGTTGAGCTTTCTTACTGTATTAAGGTTCGTGCATCATTGTCAACTTTCCCATTAAAAAAAGAAAAAGTCAATAGAATTAGAATGATCTGGCCTTGGAGCTCAGTGGGTTTTAGTTCTGGTTCATAGAGCCTTTCCTCTGTTCTCCTGGACCTGAACGCTCTGGGTTCTAATCCCATCGATATCCCATTAGCATCCCCTCTCCGGGTCCCCGCCACATGAAAGAAGATGTGTCGGTTCCCTCTCTCTGATTCTATCACTCTGGCAGACCGTAGGGAGGACGGCCACAATGAGTAAATGTGCTGGAGCCAAAGGGCCAACCCAAGTGTGCTCACAAATGTCCTGTGTGTGTGTGTGTGCGAGTGTGTGTGTGAAAAAGCTGCCACTGCCACCTCGGAGGCCCCCTAGCCTCCCTGGGAAGTATCAAACCGGAGCCCTCCGCGGCTTCCAGCGAGGGAGCTTCTAATTAGCCTCTTTGTTGCCACTTGAATGGTTTGCCAGAGATTGGCAAGGGGCCCCAATGGAGTGATACCAGCACGCTAAGAAGCTGGTCATAAAAATTACCCCCCATTCTCTCCACCGTCACCTGTCACAAAGGAGCTCTCAGGTAGGAAAATGAGGCCAGAGCGGCGCCGTGTGAGCTTTTTATCCACCTCAACAGGTGGATCGTGGGTTAGTGCGAGGTATCGGCTCAGGAGGTAGGAGGAGATATGAAGACAATTACCTCTGTGTGCTGTTATTAAATTATTTTTAAAAATCTGAATTATGAAGAGATGTCTTATATGTACCAAAGAAAAGATAAATTCAACAGAAATGTGTGTATTGATGTTGTTAGTCTTTGGTATGCTATTGATGGATTAAAGCCATTGAACACTGAAGTTACGTATTTTTATTTTTGATTTACGATCTGATATCTGAACAGTTCAGAGATGTTTTAAGTAATAACATGATGTTTATGACATTAGATAATGTTCTGTTCTGGAAACGAAAAATCTTTCCCTTTAGCCCCACTGTTTAATTTTTTCCCCGCTAATCCGATTAATCGATTAATCGAAAAGAGACCCCATCCGATTCATCGATAATACCGTATTTACCGGACTACTGAGTGCACCTGTCTATAAGCTGCTATTGAATTTATTCAAACAGTTTCATGTGGTCCACTCTGACCGGGTCTGATGTGACGACGCTAAATGTATCGGCGGCACGGAGCTTGCTAGCTTGTAAAAAGCTAACGAGCTTTGTGCCGCCGATACTGAGCCACACCGGTGTTTAAGCCACAGGGTTCAAAGCATCGGAAAAAAGTAGCAGCTTATAGTCCGGGAAATACGGTAATGATTTGTTGCAGCCCTGGTAAATGATTTTAGACACAGTGCATGTCCTCCTAGAATATACTAGTTTACTGCTACACAACCATTTGATTATCATTCATTTTTTTCACTGTCCAACAGAAAATCTAATTCATTTAACTTATAAAACATAAACGATTCAACGGCATCACTCCCAGGTGAGTCCACCAGCTCAGCTCAGACCCTGCACCCCGCAGATGATGACTGCGATTGTGTTATCACAAAGCCGCCTGTCCGACTGTCGGACTATTCAAAACGCCCTCAGATCTATACTTTGTGGCGACTGACGTGCTTCTCGGCGAGCGGCGAGGCAGGAGTGCGATGAAAGTCGAGGCGACTTGGAGCTTTAGCGCTGACCGACACGTTTTAAGCTGCGCTGTAATCCAGGAGGGATCAGTTGGGTAAATCATGGCATAAAGCTTAAAACCATAATTGATTTATGTATTTGCTGACCGAAGACGCCCAGAGAGATTAGGAGAGAGAGGGAGCTGATGATGGATAGGCCCGACCCCCTCGCACGGGGCTGCTGTGAGGTGGGGGATGAAGGGAGATTTGTCTGCTTGCAAAGGTCTGAACACAGAGTAGGATAATAAATATTACTCTGTGTATATTTACAATATAATGTCTGGGTTTTGAAGGGGTCGTTTCAACAGTTTTGAGCTGGGACTGAAATTTGAAACAGTCTGGATGTTGACAGCACAAGAAAACAAAAACCAGAAACTGTCATCACATCACGTTCTGGTTGTAATGTCGCTGAGTAACTGGTGACTGCTGCAGAAACACAGGAAGGAGCCAGAATTACAGAAAATACAGGGTCGGTTTTTTTGCATCGTTAATGACCAAACTGTTTATTGTAACATTTCACAGTTTGTATTTTTATTTACTTAAGAGCTTGTGTCTTAATCTGTTAAGTTTATCTTTGAAAATACGATACGATTCGATACGATTTGATTCGATTCGATTCGATACGATGCAATACGATGCGATACAATACGATACGATACAATACAATTCGATACAATACGATACGATACAATACGATTCGATACGATACGATACAATACAATACGATTCGATACAATACGATACGATACAATACGATACGATACAATACGATTCGATACAATACGATACGATACAATACGATTCGATACGATACGATACAATACGATTCGATACGATGCGATTCAATTCGATTCGATGCGATACACTTTCTTGTCGCCATAAGGAATTTTTGAACTCGTATGCTGTACACAACATGCTTGCACAATAACAACACAAACAACATGATTAATTGCACATAATCCACATTGCACATTCTGAAATATTGCGCATACAAACACATATTGCAGATACTTGTGGCAACAGCACCATGAAAATATTGCAAATAATGGACTGATGAGTTTCTTTCTCTTATTTTTTTTAGAATTTATTTATTGATTTATTTGCACAGTCAAATTTAATGCTGGTTAATTTTTGATCATGAGAAACATTTTCAATATATTCTTACATTTTACTGTGAACATGACCTTTGAACGGCAGCAGAGTTACTGTAGTGATACAAAGTAGCAAACATAAGGGAGAATATAAGAGTACAACCCTTATATATTTTTCATATATAAAGATTTTTTGTATGTTTGTGTATTTTCTTACATTTAGATTCATCGTCATCATTCTCGCCTCAATTATAATTTCCAGATCGGCCCTGATGAGATATTTGACAGTTTGAGTCGTTTAACTGCTCAAACGGTCGTCCTGCTGTACCCAGACCATGCATCCCTCTCCTGACACATTATGAATCCTCTCTTTCTTGTTTACTGCCTTCACTGTCAGACATCTCCAAGGTCTTTCTTGACCGTTTCCAGATTGTTTTGTGTTTGTCTGTTTGTCCCTGGGCCCCGAAAGGCGAGAGTGGGATAGTAAAAGAAAGAGGGGAGGAAAAAAAAAAAAAAAAAGCCATTCCATTTCCTGGACTGATCACTGAGGCGGATGGCTCTGACATGTCATGACTCAAACAGCATCATTTCTGCCACTCCTGTCTCGCTGCTGACCTTACAAATGATGCTGTAGGCTCCCGCCATATGCCATTAAGCATGCTGTAAAACAGGATGGGGTTTTACCCCCACACCCCCGACCCAGACGCCTGCTGTAGCTTTCACTCTCTCACCTTTTCCACCAAAGAAAAGCAGATTACAGTTTTCTCTCTCGCATGGTTTTATCCATACACTGTTTTTTTTTTTAACCTCTTCTTCCTCCTCCCTGCTTGTGTTTTATTGCCTCCTGTGAGTGTTGGTCTGAGGCGAGGAGCTGAAGCTTCCCTAACAGGTGTTTGGGTGCTTATCGCCCACGTCTGTGCCCTTATCTCTGGCCCTCAGCTTCCTGCATCCTCTCTCTTGCATGCCTCAGAGTGGGGATATATTTCACTTAGCCTCTGACCCGAAACCTTCCTCTCTATCTCTTCGGGTCTCCCTCTCTCTCGCTATATAACGTACACGCTCGCACGCCCGGGAGCGGCTGGCGAGCTGATGGACAGAACGAGGCTGTGAAGACGTTTCGTCATTAACACCTAACTTGACTTTCTTTGTTCCCATCATCGTCTTGGTATTAATCAAAGGCAGCGAGAGATCCCAGCACTGAAGAGTCTTGAGGATAATTAAACCAGGGCCACGGTTATCAATGATTTCACCTCGCTGTGTGTTTGTGGTTTATTTTTCTGATTGAACAGATTATTAGAATAGATTAAAATGGAATAAAATGCAGATCAGGTGACGTTTGGGGCTTCGATTTAAGATAAAAATTGTTTCGGCATGCTCTTATTTTGAAAAACTTTTGCCCTCCAACTGACACAGATTGTTTTATAAAGACGACTCTCAGCTCCCAGAGAGCACAAACCTCTTCTCAGGTATAATCCATCTGCATGTTTTTCATCAACTGTGTCTACAAAATAAAAGCTTCTGAATTATTTTTCCCATTATAATCAATGGGGATTTTTTCCTGTGATCTTCCCCAAAATTATTTATTCCTCAGGTGATTTATTAAATTCCTGTGAAAATAAAATACAGTGTAAACATCTCGTGGCTCCAGCACAGCATGAGCTTTGATGGTGTTTGATCCAGTTTTTTGATTGGTCTCCGGCTTTGGCCCCGCCTCCACATTCCCTCCATCCTTCCCTGCTCCCAAGTCTCACACAGGGACAAAGGCTAAAGTGTCTGTGGGATGGGGTTGTGATGGTGGTTTAGAGGGGGTTGACCCCCTCCAAGGACCTGACAGGGGCCCTTCTTTTTTTTTTTTTTTTCCTAATCCCCATTCTGAGTGGGCACAGAGGGGAGAGAGCCCACAGTCTAACACCCATGAGAGGGTCTATTGTGAGCGGTGGGCTCTGTTACAGTAGGATGGATGCAGGGGTCTCAGGCCCAGATAAACTCTGGGGTCAGCCTGGCCCCCGTTATTTACAGTAGGCCCTTTCATTGGCCGAGTGAAACAGGAGCCCGCGGTGGAGGTGGAGGTGGTGGCGGGGCTTCGGGGGGACGACCACTGTTTGTGCTCAGCCAGGCCTCCACTATAGGTCAAAGAGCACGGGGGGTGGGGCCACAAGGGTTACAGACCTGACTTTTGTCTGTGTGCTGGGGGAGTTTCATAGGGGAGAAGAAAAGGTGTTGGGGGTAGAGGGGCTCGTCTTCAGAGAGAAAAGGGCGGCAAGGATGACTTACACACACACACACACACACACACACACACACACGTTTCTGTGATGGGACACAACTGGAGGATGTGTGCTGAGGAATTCAAATAACTCAAGTTTTAAATTAAACTCCAATCTATTCATGATCTGCACAATATTAAAATCTGAATATTACAGTAGATTCCTGGTTCCTTCTGTCAAAACTTGAGAAATTTGTGTTGCAGTAAATTTGTTGAGTATTCAAATCATCATTACACAGAGTTTTAACTGCACTTTGCTTCGTCAGACAGTTGTTATTAAAAGTGGCATAATTGGTGCACAAAATAGATTTTAAAACACAAGTTGTTATTTAAAGTTTGAAAGTGGATGCTCTTTGTTTTTGTTTTTTTTAATAATTATTCCTGCAGGTCAAGGGGAACGAACAATGAGTCTTTTCATGTTTAATTTCCTGTCGTTTTTGCAAAATTCTGCAACACATTTTTGATTTTTCAGATTGAATTCAGCCCTTTTTTTTAAAATTAAATTCATTTCCCAGTCCACAACAGCCAATCTGTGCTTTTGCAAAATAAAAATAAAAAATCAGTAGATGTTTCCTGTGGATTTTGCTTTAATTCAGCTGGTTAACCTGAGAGTAACAGCTGCAGTGCAAAAACACAATAGTTGGGGGTTTTTTTTCAGGGTGTTGCTCAGAAAAGTGAAAATTCAACACCATCACAAATGACTGCACGCCTGCTCCAATTGTCCTGCAGTGACTCTGTGACCTACATAAGCGCTGCAAAAAACTGGACCTGCTATAGAAGCTGCAGAAACATCCCCCACCACAAGAAAAATAGGTTTCGGCCACTCGCTGTAACCCGACACTTCAGATTTGGTTAGTTAGGTCATCTTGGTTCTAACGTGACATTCAATACTCGCTAATAATCCCTATTTTGTAACGAATCCAAATGGTCAAAGAGAGTCGACTGCACTGAAATCGTCGCTGTCAAGTACATTTATTAACCCTAATCCGAGCAGATCCATTACCAACCCAATTCCTGTTTGCTGTCTTTCATTAAGTGATGGGAAGTTGCCAAGGGCCAGCGAAGCACGAGAGAGGGAACTGGTACCATCTGCCAGAAGACTCCGGCGTAATCTTACCATAATCTTAGTGTCAACCTCCCACTTTATGAGGCGAGGACGGAGGGGACAGCCAGGCAGAGACGTACAATAAGGACAGCAGTCTCTCAGGCATTCATTCGCCGGAACAGATTTAGTTATTTTTGCTCGGACAAAGACGGGGAGGGGTTAAAGGTCAGCAAGCGAGAACTTTACAGATGAAGTGGGGGAGCGCAGGAGTTTTATTTGACCCCCCACCTCTCACCCCTATTGTCCTGAGAGGACACAAAGGTTCCTGTCAAACTCCAGTGGTCAGCGCTTCGGCCAAACCCGCCGAGTCTCAGGAGCGGCGGCGGCAGAGGTTTTGAATCTGGCTGAAGTCGCCACCAGTGACCAATGAGGAAACAGAGGAAAAGGAGATGATTCATCATATTTTTCCAAAATGTCAAAAGAGCAGGAAATAATTGACCTGTTCTCTTACCTTTCTCTGACCTTTTACTCGAAAACACAAAATATTAAAAGTATAATTCTGACATACTTGTACAGTACTACAGTACTTTTTGTTGCACTTATCCCCAAATAATTACTTTACATATTCATCAGCTTGTGAAATATTAGTAAATTTAATGTGATAATCTAATAATAAAACACTGAGAGGAGCCAGTGCTGCTGGAAACTGGAAACTTTTATTAGTGATATTAATTAATAACACATTTTGCTGTGGGGAGGAAACAGGAATTTGTGTTTTTTGAAATCTTAATTTTGGAAATAAGGAAGTATTTTTTTTTTATAATGTTCCCAAAGTTCAGTTTTTTTAATTAAACCTTGTTTCTTATGAATGAAGCAAAAAACAATTGAAGAAAAATTATTTTACTGGCACATAATTAATTTTGAAATCCAGTCGAATGAATTTGTTTAATCTTGTGTCCGTTTATTGTGGATTAATGAATCATATCCACACACAAAATAAATAAATAAATAAATAAAAATCCACGTTTGACCCACAGCTGTACGTCAGCAGCTCCTTCATTCATCAGCAGTGACTCTGAGCCCCACATTAAAAATCCCAAAGTCCTGCCGACATTTCTCACCTCGAAAGAGAGCGAAAAAAAATGCAAAAAGTAAAAAATATATTGGATCAGAGAGCAGAACTGCAGCGTGAAAAGGGCTTGCTGGCCTTACATTTTCTCTGCTTCTGTCTTGCTTTCTGTCCTCTAAACACCCTTGACATATTGTGGAGGAGATCAAAAGCTGAGCAGAGATGTGGGCTGCGTGTGGGTGTCAAGGTACAATGTAGGGCAGAGCGGCGCTGCACAAAGAGACGCTGCACTGTGGCATCCATTCCCCTCCGTCTCTCTGACCTCTGTGGTCACTGCCGCTGACGTACACCTCACACACACGGCGGCTACGATTACACACAAACCAAAACTTTACATCTCAAACAGAACGAAGCCGAGGAAGCTATTTAGCAATTAGCATCGATCACTAATTGATTCGTCAATCAGCAGAAATGTGATGATCTCTGAATCCATGGCGACATCATCTGAATTTTTTTAAAGGATATTTTGTACACTTCCTGTTTAAACGGCATCTTTATAAGTAGGATCATGTTAAAAAAAATGAGATATTAATATTTCTACTGGATCTAATGAGACTCGTGTATTTTAAATTTGTATTTTCTGTATTAAATATGAATATTTTTTGCTTTTCCTAGAATTTCAAGCACTTGACACCAACAAAATTCTCAGATGTTTTAGTAGCTTTTTAAAACCCACATTTAACACTAAAACATGTTGCAGTCAGTGTGTGTGTCTCATTAACCCGTCCGTTAATGATCATCAAACACCTCAGTCCCGCATTGTGGCGTAATCTCCTCTTCGTTGACCGACTTCATTGTTGATTTTTTTGACGTATTGGAGCTGACGCCGTCCCGACAGACTGTAACGGTCGGCCGGCCTGCAGCACGGCGGACGGGCCTGTACAAGCTCACAGAGGTCAGTGGACATAGTACAGCTTTCACATGGCCCTGAGGTCCTGACCCCCACCTTTGTTG
>OOFC01005835.1:49750-72637 GCA_900323345.1 Pseudochromis fuscus
CCCCAATATTTGAAAACAGCTTAAAATGCAATGCTCATTAAAATACTGTGCAGTGCTGTAACATATCTGGTCCACTGGTCTGGTCCATGTCCCTTAGTAGAGACTGACCACATGAGGAAAACCAAAAACACACTTACTGGCTCATGTGTTGTCCACAAAACGGGCAAAATCTGACTCTGTCGCTGTCCATCATCGACTGTAAGTAACTGATCTGCAGTCGAATCAGTGTCATTGTTTCATCAGTTACTATGGAGACCTCCTGGACGTGTGTTTCTCATATGGACGAACATTTCGACTGTCCTCCAACAACTTTAAAGATTGTTTGTGCAAACAGCTTAATATCACCCATAGTTCCAGGTTTTTATTGCTAATCAACCACTAGCAGAGTGTCACATGTGGGGAAACAAATCATTCAAATCATTTCAGCCATTGTTCATATTCAAAAGAAATAAATCTCTTGTAGCCACAGGAATGAGCGACGCTGTGATTAAGTCAGAGTTAGTTTCAAATTCACATAACCGTGATTATTTCATAACCTTCAACCCTTGTTTGTTATTGTAACCATGGCAACAGGGATAACAAAGTACTGGTATTACTTCCTTTTCAAATTTCAACATCACCTCCTGAATCCAGCTGGTAAAGGAAAGTGGCCGGGTAGTTTTCCACCAACACAAAGTCAGGTAATAAAATTAATCTTACATTAATCAAAGTGTTTTATAATCACACTGTCACTTTGCATCATCGCTGGTAATTACCTCATGTTTGATATTAAGATATTTGAGAGTGCTGATGGATCCAAACACAGTGAAATGTGAATTTTGTCACCGAACGACTTGCTGCTGATGTAATGTCTTCGAAAGCAGAAGCGAAATTGTGGGATTTGACAACTTTCATCAATTTTAATCGACAAGCAGCAAAGTCACTTCAGTTCAAAAGTGCTGTCTGTTGTTTCCTGATTCACAGATCTGACTGGTTACAACTTGACCAGTTAGTATTAGTTAATTTATCTTTTCACTCATGTCGCTGCTCCACCTACATCTGCTTCCTAAAAATGTTTCCTTCTGGTTTTCCTTTTCAAAATAAAATACCCTGTAGTTAAAAATAAACATGTGCAGCATCCGTACAAACTGTGACACCACATGTTCACACTCGGTGCTGCAGAGTTTGTTCACTTCCCGACCACCACACACTCCTCTCAGACGGAGCTACCGACCACTGGTTGTTTGCATTACATCAAACATCAGCCTGAAGCCGTTTATTAATCAGCAGAAATATTCCCAGAGTTTTTACAGTAAGGGAAAGTAATCAGCAACAATCCAGCTGCATCTGGGCTGTTTATTGCTTCATGCCACAAGGGGTTAGATGCACGTGCCAATATATTAGCGGATTTATCGACTGTGGTAACCTTTGATGCAGATGACCAGGCTGTTTTTAATCTTATCTGCCATTATCAATCAGCTGGTGAATGACAAAAGTGCTGTTTATTTTCCTGCCACCTCCTAATTTGTTGATTTTTTTCCAAAAATAGAGCCCACGAGATCGCCTCTTTAGCTCTTACTGTCTCTATTTAAAACAACCGGGCTGCTGATTTCACCAAAAACAAACATGAGGGCACAGCGAGCGGCTCAGGGAGCAAACAGGGCCTCGGTGACTCACTGAGAACATCCCTTTTCCAGCCCCCGCCTGCGGTTTTGGAGATCATTTGGCCACGCCACCGTGTCACTGTCACCGTCTAATCTCATTGGTAAGCCCCAGGCATGCCACACTGTCCTGGCTGCCCACATCTGAACAAACACCCTGAGAGAGAAAGACACCAACCTTTCAGCGAGGTGACAGAGGAATGATGAGCGAGGGAGGGAAGCATTAGCAAAGGGGGGGAAATATACAGTGCAGTCGCCAGCACCTGTCTCGATATTCATCTCGCCGGTGTAAGAACAGAATCCTCTGTCCGCCTACAAGTGATGCCAGCGAGTGGCTTTAGGCGAGAGCTGCACTGTACTGAAACTGCCTGGATCCTGCACAGGGAGGTTTTCTTTTATGTGTCTCAACTCTTTAAAAGTTGTGATGAAAGTCGGGCCGAAAGACACGGGGCACGAAATCAGGAGTGATTTAAAATGCAAATGTATTCTGGAGAATGAAGTTCAGTCTGGTTTACATACTGTAGATATTACACATGATGCTAAGGAATCACAGACTAATAGAAATTCAATCCACCTGTTTAATTTTCACACATGAGGAAATGATTTTATCTTGTTTTATGAAAAATAACAGCGATTTCCAGATGTTTTTTAACAGAAAATATGAAGTGGCTGCAACTACTGATTATTTTAGTCATCGAATAATCTATTGATCACTCCATTGATTTATTGAATAACTGGATAAGAAATGCTTGTTAAGGTGCAGTAATAAATAGCGCTGTCAAATGCTAAAAATTTGCATGAGGGTGGTTTGTCACAAGCTGGGCGACAGGTTAGCTTAAGTGCTAGCAGAATCCCCGTAGCTTCCCGTTAATGTGGTATTTTAAACAGGAAGTGCTTTGGTGAAGACTCCTTCCTGTAGAGTGTGTGTAATATTTTGTATCGGGCGACTGTTCGTCTTGATTTTTTCGTACTCACATTTCCCATCGAGAGGGTCAGCATGCTAATTAGCCTTTTTACAAAAAATTTAAAAACCAAAAAGCCGTGCTGTTTCGCGTCTTCCCTCCTTATTGGTTGGTTTCACTGCCTGTCAATGTCGTGCTTCCACTTCTTCTAATAATAACGTAATAATAACAAATAACGTAAACAGTGTGAGCGATACTGCCCCCATCAGTTCTTGAGGGGAACTGCAAGTACAGATGACTTTTTCCCGGCTGGTATTTGATTTTACCAATAACAAAAACAATAATACGACGCATCAACTTTTGACTTTCCGCATCAATGAATTTTATAATCAACATAATCGATTATGTCGCATAATCCTTGCAGCCCTAATGGAAAATGTTGAATTTGATTTTATAAATTTCCAGGTGTGGAAAACTATGGAAAATGGAAACTAGTGCATGGAAAAATATTCACATTGTAAGAATAATGAAAGCAAATGATTAATGCCATAATTTATTTACATGATACACATCTATTTACTCATATGTCACAAATTATTTGAATTTTTTAATGAGAAGTCTGGAAATTAAAGTCTGGAGTTTTGTTTGTTGTAAATATAACAGGAGAGGTTTCTTGAATACGTTTGTTTAAAATGTGAAAATGTATAAAATGATCGTGGTTGTGTGGAAGAGTGTGGATGTTTTCCAGCTCAGAGTGAGGAGTTCAAAGCAGCGTTAACCTCTCAGGTGGATTTCAGCCTCACTGTGATAGTGACTGAACCAATTAAGGTGTTCAGACGAGTTCTCTTATTCCTCTTTCCTCCAACGTTCCCTATTTTTTAACAAAGCTAATTAAAAATGGCGTGTTTTGTCTGACGCGGCCTGTGCCAGTCACAGCGCTGACTTTGTTTGGAGGACCGGGACGTTGCCAACAGGAATGGCTCCAGCAGAGACTATTGAAAAGAAGGCTCATTTCCACGCTTCAAAATAACACCAGGGAACAATCAAGGTCGTGTTTATTAAAACACATCAGAGAGGTGGACTCCCCGCCAAAAGCTCCGCTCGGCCAAATGCAACACCCGCTCTGTGATCACAGAGGGAGAAATGCATCCGGCGTCATTTTAATAAAATGATAAGGTGGCTGGATCCACATGGCCACGCTGGACCGTTTGTTTTTGCAGCCTTTTTGGGGACTGTTCAGAGTTAATCCTCTTTTGTAATCAATTCCTTTTTGTATCACTTTCAATAATAAAGCAGACCGGACCGAAGAAACATTTGACAAAGAGTGTGTGTGTGTGCACGTGTGTGTGTGTGTGTGTGTGCATGTGTGTGTGTGTAAGCCGCTACTTCCTTTAACAATAACACAGGCGTGCAGGATTTGAACTTATTCAGCATGTGGTGAAATGAGCGCAGACCTGGAAATGAGGAAGTGATAGTGACATGGAGGAAGAGGAGCTGCTTGTTTGATAGGCTGTGTGGGATCGCTCACATGAGCCCTGTTTTTATTCTTAGCACGGGCACGTTGTAGATCACCGAGTTTACTGGCGAGCACCGGGTGGCTGCTGGAGGAACTTGGAGGGAGTTTGACACCATGTACAGAAAAGTCTGTTTGTTTTCATCATTTATCATTTGCTGCGACTGCCCTTTGCCTTTAAAACGGCACTTTTTCAGGATTTAGCCTGTCTCACTGTCTTCTGTCTCTTCCTGTGAACCCGGACTGACTCCATGATGTGAGGATCAGGGCTCTGTGGAGGACAAACCATCTGTTGCAGGACTTCTTGTTTTTCTCGTTGCTAATGTTCTGACTCTGGTTGTAAGTTTAGGATCATTCATGTACTGCAGAATACATTTTGGTTTCTACAGGTGCCTGTCGTATGGTGTCCAAGGATATATAAGAATGCAAACATTATTTACGATACAATACGATACAATACGATACGATACAATACAATACGATACGATACAATACGATACGATACAATATACTTTATTGTCCCCCTAGAGAAATTTGTTTTGAACTCGTATGCTGTGCACAACATGCCTGTTAGAGCCCGATATATAACAACCACCTGAAATGTAACAATGACCCAAATTGTTATAAAAAAAATTTGATAAAACCCGAAATGTAATAACTTCTTGATAATGTAACAAGAGGCTGAGCCCAAAAAGTAAAAACTTTTCCCATAATGTAACAGCTTCTTACATTTTGGGTCCGTTATTACATTTTGGGTTTTAGTAAAAATTTTTTGTTACATTTCAGGCTCAGCTATTTTGTTACATTTTCGACCAGTTATTTGGGTTTTATTACATTTTCATTTATAACAATTCAGAACATTGTTACATTTTGGGTCGTTGTTACGTATCAGGCTCTAACATGCCTCCACAATAATAAATCAAACAACATGATTACCATATTTTCCGGACTATTGAGCCGCTATTGAATTTATTCGAACAGTTTCATGTGGTCCACTATGACCGGGTCTTATGTGACGATGCTAAATGTATCAGCGGCACGGAGCTTGCTAGCTTGTAAAAAGCTAACGAGCTTCGTGCTGCCAATACATGAGAAACACCGGTGTTTAAGTTCAAAGCGTCGGTAAAAAGTAGCGTCTTATAGTCCGGAAAATACGGTAATTGCACATCTTCCACATTGCACAATCTGAAATATTCCACATGTTGCATTATTTTTCTTCCTTTATTGATGGTGACAGTGGAAATACAGAATATTTGAGAAATGTGGTGAGAAAAAGGGGAAAAGATATGTAAGTAGGTGTCCGGGACTTGAACTGTAGATGTTCCTGTTATACAGCATGCACCTTAACCATTAGGCAACCGAGAGCCTGAGGGCTGAAACTGTGCTGCATGCTTACTTTTATTTTGGAAATACCTCATTCACCTAACAATTCCTGAGTGTGGTATTCATCAGATACTCAATGCCGGAGTCCAGATTTTAATTTAACACAACCTCTGACCAAAGTACAATCAGCAGAAATGAATTAATAATTTCATTAAAACAGTCAAACATTGATTTCCTCAATGAGTTTGTGTCTTTATAGATCACACAGGCTTACTGCCTCCACACAGTAAATGAACAGTGGATGTTTCTTCATGTAAAATGTCTTCACTGTACTTTCGAGTGCGAGTAGTTTCCATAACATCTCAGCTTCGCTCTGTGGACTGAGGGAAACTTTTATTGGCTCACGACCACATCCAATAATAACATCAGCCACCACTCTATAACAGGAGAGCTACCCCATGAGAAGCGTGTATTAGTTTTTCAAATCAGTGTAGCAATAAATATTTTTGTCATGTGGTTGTTGTAACACAAAAGGAACAACTGTTTGTTTTTCTTTTCACTTCCTGCACATCAGCTTGTGTAAGTGGTGGAGCAACATTACAGAAGCTTGGTGTTGTTTTTTTTAACACTTGGATGACACCTGATCTGGAAATATGCTTCAAGTAGTAACTTTGCTGCATGATTGTTATCACTGCTTCCTCATTACTGGTTTAAAGACAGATTGATTTGACAGGCTGGCGTCCAGAATGGCGTCCAGTACAAATATGAGGCGGGGCCGAAACGGTACTAAACAAGACATTGTCACCACCTGTCCCCTCAGTAGCAGCCTGTCATGTTAGCGCTGGAAATAAGCAATCACCCTGAACTGACACGCAAAGTTTTTACCACACACACACACACACACACACACACACCACGCCAACTTCCTTCAGACCTCGATTGACAAGTGTAGAATGGATGCCTTTGCTGATGCCATTGTCTCACGGTTGGGCTTAGCGTCGTTTTCCTCTCGGACAAAGGTCATTCATCATGACAGCATAAAGCTCTGGCCATTAGCGGTTGATGAATGACCCGGCCTACCGGTCAAGCCTTGACCTCCCTCCTCTTTCACTCCCTCGGTGGGGGTAATCTACTCCTTTTCTCAGGACTTCAGTTGAGAAGTGTTCAGCCTGTTGTGGAGTCGTAAGATTCCAGTTGGTCAAGCTTTACTGTATCTATTTGCCCAGTGGCTGGTATTAGTCACACACACACACACACACACACACACACACACACACACACACATGCACACACTTACACACACACACAGGATGCTTTCAGTCCTTATCTCTGCTGCTTTTAGGACAGCTGTTGAGTGCAAGAAGGTGACCTCTGACCCCTAGCACCACTCGACTCCTTCCCTCCCACCACCACCAGTATAACCAGCATGACAACCCCCCACCCCTCTATAAATTCCTTGCACTTCCAGCTCCGCAGCACTTTGTTGTCTGTCTGGTGTTTGTCCAAATAAGAGTTTTGAAACATCCTGACTTCAGTAAATTCCTTTGGACTGAAAACACAATCCTGCAGGTAATTTAAACCACTTAAAAAAACAACACAACAACCATATTTCTGTCTCTCTATGTGTGCTGTGTACATTTATTACTCAAACCACGTGTATGAATTTAGCCGTCTTGCACAGACCCCGCCCTCCCCCATGTGTCTGAAACATATGTGCGGAGCCGAGGGTCTTTTAAGGTCATGCATACAGCTGAAAGAAAAAAAAAAAAAAGCACTAGAGGGTCTTTACTTTTCATCTGTGCGTCTCTCTCTCTCTCTCTCCCCGTCTCGACGACCACATTAAAACCATTTGCTGTGTGCAGAGGTGGGGGGAGGTTCTGGTTTCCACCTAGAGGGCACTACTGCCTTCAACATAAAGAACCTCCACTGCAACACCAACTGTACAGAGTTAAAATCAAGGCCGCGAGAGCTCAGACGAGGCCGGTCAACACTTGTTAACACTGGGTCAGGAGAGCAATTAAAATATACTCTGACAATTCAAAGCTGCAGAGTCGTTGGACTGGAGAGAACTGTGCTTTCAAACACAAGGGGAAATATACTCAGTTTGAGGAGAGCAGATGATATTATAGCAGAAGAATTTCACATGATATGAACTTTTATTTTGGTAGTATTCTTTCCAAAAAAGGCCTGATATGTAACAATGACTCAAAATGTAACAACGTCTTGAATTGTTGTAATGTAAATGTCATAAAACCCAAAATGTAACAACTGGTCGATAATGTAACAAAAGTACCGAGCCTGAAATCTGATTAAAAAAACATAATAATGGACCCAAAATGTAAGAAGTTGTTACATTATTGACAAGTTTTTACATTTTCCGTTTTATTTTTTATTTTTTTATGTAACAATTTGGGTCATTGTTACATATCGAGCTCTAACAAGTCCCTTTCAGAGTATATTTAAAAGTAACAAGTTACTTTAACAACAGATGAGTAGTGTTTAAATATCGTGGTCCACCTAAATGTTCATGTTTTGAATGTTAAATGACGCACTAGTGAAATAAAGTTCACTAATGTTTAGCTCTGAAAGTAGAAATATTCATATAAATTTCCAAAAAAATACTTAATTTAAGATTTATTTACCCACCACCCTCAACTCCAGAGGGAAACTTTGCTCCAGTAAAATATGTTTTCATATCTACATACATGCAAGAAAAAAATGTAACAATATTTAGATTTTACTCCAGAAATTTCTCATAAAAATGATACATTTTGTTTTAAGCTGATTGTATATTTTACATGTTCAGCTACAAAGTACATTCAGATGTGTAAAGTGCAATATTTCCAGTATTTACATGTAGTGACATTCAAGCATGAAGCAGCAAAAAGATCCCAGTTTAAATGCTTTTTCAATACAATACATGTAATTAAAAAATACATTGAATCACTCGATGCTATTTGACTGAAAGTAAGTGGAGAACATTTGCTGCTTCAAACACATGCTTCAGTGTTTGCTGGGGCTGTAAGTGTGTTGTTAATTATTGCTTCAAGATGCACCCAAAGCCTGTGTTGTGTAAAACCTCAGGCCAAGCTCATTTATATCAAGACTCTGACTGTTTTTAACGGCTGCAGTTAAAATGACGGAATAGCTCTTTAGCCAATTCACAATTGGTGCAGTTTACATTTTACATGCCTGGAGTCTTTTGAGTGTCCGTGCAGAACAAGACGGGCTGAAAAATCTATCCCTGGTTAAAATACTTGATGTTGTACACACTAGTACTTCAATTTTAGATGTTTTGTGGTTGTGATATTTGTTACATTCTGTCTATTGGTGCTGTAAATATTACTTATCTAGGTTTAGGATGCTGATTATCTGGGTTAGTTAAAAAAAAAAAGTCCTAATTTTACTTTTACTGAACCTCAAAACAAGAGTTGCAGCAGTGGGTCGGTCTTTACAATGTTTTAGTTTTAACCTAGAAAACACACATGAAATACAAAATAATAAAACTTAAATTTCAAGTGGGGTATTTTAATATATGTCTGTTATCTAACCATGAACTATTAGATCATTTCAACTTCCTTAAAGCTTCAGGAAAGACACAAATAAAAACAATAATGACTTAATTTGTTTCTTTTTATAAACGAGCTGATTCCAGTTTCTTCCAAAGTTTCATTTTAATCATCAAAATTCAGTATTTAGAGCAAACCTGTGCAGGAAAGGTCCCGTACTGGCTCCACTGAGGACCAGCACATCCTCTTGTGAGCATCCAGATTTCTGTGTGTCCACTCAGACCTAATCGTCCTCTCTCCCTTTTTGCAGTGAGAAAATTTGCCGAGTGCCAAATGAAATTGAAATCAACTTAAGTGTTAAGCAATGAGCACGGGAGAAAAGAGAGGCACAGCAAACTACACTTGACCGCTCTTGACAATAGCGCCTGCTCCCACCAAATTCACATTGATTAATTAATTAGAATCCCTTATTAGCAAATTGACTGTCTCAGCTGATTATCAAATTCGGTTTCTTTATTAGACGCAGCTGCCGCGCCGCTGCCCCGATGCTCAATCTCCGCCTCCATGTGAGCGGGCCACTCAGCTCCAGAGCAGCACTCAGCCGCCCGTCTGAAGCAGCCCTCTGCGAAGCAACAATCAGGCCGGACGCAGCAGTGACCGTCGCTCTGCCAGCCTGTTAATGTCAATTTATGGCCTGAGGAGAGCGGGTCTTTGTGTATTTATAGTGTCAGACCCATACAAGGCGTTTAAGGGCCATGGCGACGTCATTTTATCATTTAACACATCTCACTCTTGTTGTGGTTTCACAGCCTTAGTTTTATTTCTGAGGATTTTCCAGCTCGACATCTATCAAATCAAATCATCTAGAAATAAAACTTCCTGTCTAACTACCCAAATATATTTGTTTAAATAGTACAGGTGGGACTCGATCTAAAAAATGTATCTCATTAATTAGAGGCTTTGAAAAGAATTAATCGCGATTAATCGAGTTTTAATCATATAACAATATTTGCCCCCAAAAGCAACATTTTTTAAATTTGAATTGATTTTAGTGGTAGTAGCTCTTTTTAAAGTCTGAAAAAAATCAATTTAATTGCATTTCAGTTCAAAACAGTCGAAAAATAAATAGAAAATATCAATTTAAATACTTAACTTGACTTTAAATGGTAAAAAAAACAAAAAACAATTCAACATGAAGTGTAATGTCTTCTTTTTTCTTCTTCTGGTGAAACAACCAGAAATATAAATGATCATGTGACAGGCTAACGTTGCGCTTTCATCTGATTCCTCCAGGTTGGTAGTTGTTAGCTGAGCTCTGGTCTGTTCATCAGTGTAATCGTGAACCAGGAAATCTGCACTGACGAACTTTCCACGTTGTTTGCAAAAATGTGATTAAATGTGTTACATTTTTTATAATTAATTAATCATATTTAATGTGTTAAAGTTCCACCATATTAAACAGATGTCTGTCTCTTGAGAGAGATCCTCAAATCTGTGCAAATGATTCCCAAATTAGTTAGAATGATGAACTACTGCAGCAAGTGGCTGTAAAATATGTTTCAGGTGAATTTAACCTTTAAGTTAATGTCATAAAAACCACATCTATCAATGTCATGTTCTGTACATTTATGTTGAAGATAAAAGAAATTGGCTAAAGTCTCCACCTTGTAAAACAAGGCAGTGGTGTGGAGGCTTGTCCTTTGTCTCTTGTGCATTCATCGCTGGTATGTTTGGTGTTTTCGCAAACCGAGGTCATATGATGATTTGAAATTGCGATAAAATAAGCGAATAAGGAAACAATCGTCTTATTGACCCCTCGGCTAATGATGTGTTGACCTTAGGCAGCATTCTTTACATCCACACAGTGGTGCGGGCATCACCGAGGGCCTCACAGATGACCCTGCTCACCCAGGAGGAAGGACCCATGCAGCACACACACACACACACACACACACACACACAGTGGAAGTGATGGCTGGCCCAGTGGAGCCGATGGATATCTAGCTCCAGGCCTCCAGCGCCAGGGGGGAATGAAAAAGCCAACAGTGTGAGAGCGCTGGCTGGCCATCGGACCACATGGACGGGCCTGTGTAGGGCCATTGTGGCCGATGTCTTTGTCCAGATGGTTCACATACCTTTAGTCGTGCTCTGGGTGAGGAATGCACTCCCTCGGGACGGTTCCCGACCCTGGAAACAAGGGCCAACATAAACACCCATCCCCAACCCCCCACTTTGGCCCTCACCTAAAATCCCTCCAATCCCTGTCGGAGCTGATAATGAGGTTTGGGCAGGAAGAGGACTCACAGACGCCCTATAGAAACCCGTCAGACCACCTCAGCGTGCAGGTACTGGCTGTTGCATTCATCAGAAAGTTGCATTGAAGTAAATCCATCTTTCTGCTGGAGGTGTGTGCATGACGCCGCCTGAGCAGAGGCAGGGTGACAGAAGTGGTTTGTCATATGATAGCATTAGGATGTGTCCTGAAGAAGACTGTGTGTGTGTGTGTGTGTGTGTGTGTGAGAGAGGCAGAGAGGAGAGAGTGTGGGATTACAGCCTGACTAATTACCTTGTAAAATGCTGTTCCTTCCATTTAAAACACAGCAATGCCACAATCCCAATAAACAAGCATTATTCCCAACAGAAAGCAGAGGGAGCGCGGCCTGAACCCTCTGTTCCAGCTGCCTTGTAAACAGCGGTTGTCATGGATGGATGATTTTGTTCCATTTTTATCAGTGAGCATTTAAAAGGCTGCGTATTTATATTTCACTATCTTTTGCAAGGGGTGGAAAAAAAAATAAAAATTCCACATAAGTCTACTCAGCTGTTCTGGAAGATAAGTGTTTATTCCCACATATTTGTACATGGAGGAATTAGACGCTCGGTGTGTTTACAGCACAGCCCTGTGTTCTGCTGCCTCGCACTGATGGTGGAGTTTAGCCTTATAACGGGAATAAAATAACATTTCTGTGTTTTCTACATGAGGAGGCTTCTTGTTTTTTTGAGGATTTGTTTGTTAAGATGAACAAAGAGACAGAAGAGACTGTGGAAAAAGTATTGAAGATGCAACAACAAGACATGTGCAGCTCCTGCCCTTTGGTTTTAAGGGTTTCTCCAAAAGTTGAGGGCCGGGCTGGCGTCCTGGCGACTGTAGCTTTGTGGCTTTAAAGGGACACTCTCAGCTGCTCTTTGAAAAAAATCAGATTTGGGTAGAGTAGCCAAAAATTGTACTCAAGTAAGAGTAGCGTTACTTCAGAATAATGTTACCCAAGTAGAAGTAAAAAGTAGTCATCCAAAAAAATCACTCATGTATGAGTAAAAAAAAGTGATTGGTGAAAAGACTACTCAAGTACTGAGTCACTGTTTGAGTGAAATGTCTGATTTATTTTTTTAAAAATTGTGCAATCAGACAGAAATGTAAAATAATGTGCAAATTCTGGTGGCGGTATCACCGGTGATACAGCGTGACTAGCATAAATCAATTTACCGTAATTCTTCAACTGTTTGCACCAGTGACGTAATTCCAGCTCATTCTGAAAGCCAACAAATGGAGCATTTCCTATATATTACATAGATTACGGTAGTGTACAGAAGATCCACTTGTCGGCTTTCAGAATCAGCTGGAATCACATGGCTACTGCAGATGTTTGAGGAATTACGATGATTTGATCGACATGTGTCACTTTCTGTCATGAGGTAAATGTTCGGGATTAAAGAGTTAATTTGTTCTGTGAATAAGATTTTAACGCAAATGATTCAGCTACAAAACTACAAAACAAAATCCCCACTTCCATACAATCCACCTGCTTAAAGGTACAGTAACACAGTTAAACTGAACGAGTGAGATGTGGGATGCTGGGCGGATGTTGTGGCGTTCACAGCGCCAACTTGTGGCGGACAGTGTATCTGCAAAACTCATAAGTTGGTGCACTCGTAAATCAAGGTGACACTGTACATCTAAATAAAAAGCAACAAGTCGAGTGTCACCCAAAAAGTAAAAAGTATGGTCCATTAAAACTACTCTTAGAAGTAAATTATTTTCAAAAAAGTTACTCAGGTAAATGTAATTGAGTAAATGCAACCTGTTACTAATCACCTTTGAAGAATTTACAGCAGCTGAACTATTTTAATGATAATTTCTCCCTGATCAATTCCTAAATAGACATTTATATATTTATATAACCACATCCAAGGAATCCTGACAACAAAAGTCCATATTTTATCTTTATTTTAAAGAAGAATATTAGGCAATATATATATTTTTAACTCACATTTATTCTCTGCCAGCGTTCCCTATTTTTGAAACCTCACATAATTGGATTGCAGGGCCGGATCAAAGCGAGCAGAGATGTAAGTAGCTCCGCAGTGAAGCGATTGACAAGATCCAGGTCTAAATCAATCTGTATGAAGAAAGAGAGACGGGGAAACAGGCGTGAGGTTAAAAATGGCTTAAAGCCAGGTGGACTCCGCTCCTCCATCCACGACTCCTCCTCCTTTTTTTCCTCCTCCTCTGCAGGTATCGAGGCCCGCGCTCCCTCGCACATCTGTCGGCATGTATCCGCCGCTCAATCGCTCTCGCTGGGCCACGGCGGGTTCCCTAACAGCTCAGTATGGCTCTTCCATTAATCAAAGACACTTCCAGTGTCCCATTACAGAAACACTGCTACTCGGCCTGTCTGAAGCTGACAGCTCGCCAATTCATCTTCTCGGAGAAAAAAAAAAGCCATTGTGGCACGCCAGTCGCCTTTACCTGTTCAAACGAAGGGCTGTTAAGAGTGCAGGAAGACCCCTCTGAAATTGTTTTCTCTAGGTCAGGCAAACAACAAAAAAGGTAAATTGCTTGTCTCAGGTAACACACAGGGGGAGTTTGGTGGTGGCAGTTGGCACGAGGAGGAGGGGGGTGAGGGAGGGGGGAGGGTCAGCGACAAAATAAGAGGATGGAGATGTGTTTGTTAAGAAGCTGATTTCAATGAGGCTACAGGGGATGAAATGCACCGATGCATTTTACCGAAACGGCCTAAACACTGTCCTGACACCACAGCAGACCCTCTGCAGAGGCCGGCTGCCACTAAGTACATCTCTTTATGTGTCCCCTGCCGCCTGCAGACGGCGGGTCAGGGTGTTTAGTCCTGTGTGGTGCTGATGGTGAACACACTGAGGGGAAATACACAAGAAGAATTGAAGAAGCACAATAAAGAAATGTTTTTTTAATCCACCTCTTTCCTCAAAATCAAAGCTTTTCCAAGTAGCTTTGTAGTTGTAGGTGTGTTTTTGTTATTCTCCGTCGCCATGTTGTCTTTAATTGCTGTAGCTGGAAAATATATTGTAAAAGTTAAGTGAAATTAAATGGAATAAATAACAATCTACACCCTGGGGGAGAAGGATGGGCTGGTTAGGAAATGTCAAAGCTTTTATGCACTAGAGGGATTCGTTGGTGTTGTCGCTCGCTGCTGTGAGGGGAAAATGAAACACACAACTTAATGAAACGTCAGATCTTTACTGCGACGCTTGCATTAGCTTTCATGCTGCTTTTTGCTCTGGTTTGGTCTCCACCCACCTCGGAAAACACCTCTCCACTCTCACTGTTCAGATAGTCGCTTATTTTGTATGTAAATGCTACATATGTATCAAATCTATAGTTTATTCAAGAATTTTGCGAGTGAAACTTTTTGTTTTTAGGTTTTTTCTGTGCATCAAAGTTTCAGTTCCTGTTTTTGTGGTGGCTCCTCAGCCTGACGACTTTTGCTTGTGCATCACCACAATTTGGCGAGATCAAGGATTTGACAGTTTATTTTCAAAAGAGAAGAAATCACATTGTCCCAGTGAAGTTAAACGCTTGTGTGCAGATACAATGCACCTCCTCTGAAAAGCATCAGAAAAACCAAAAACGTCCTTATTTTGAAATGACAGGAGGAAGGTCAAATAATGAAAGGAATAAACTCTTGCAGTGAAATTGAAGGGGCTTTTGCAACTGAAGTTAAGAGAAAGTTGCCACATTTCCATCCTGGAGTTATTTATTTTAAAGTACATTATTGGCGCCCGGACTGTAAATACTTCACCCTGTGCAGTTAGAGCAGGAAGTGTGGAAACCCAGCTGCAGCTCAGCATATGTGGCTCAGGACTGGCAGCTGGTAAATCCAACATTTTTAACTTCTTGGAAGAAGAGAAGTGGCGAGTGGCTCATTACCAAACCAAGGTACAATCTGAGGAGACAAGAAAAAAAAATAAAAAAAAAAGAGAGGGAGAGCCGTGCTTTGGCCATTTCCTGACAGCTCAGTGCAATGACGTTACTCTCATTAAGATCAAATCTTTCTTTTATAATGAACACATGGACAGTGAAAGTGAGGGAGGCCAAATGAGAAAGGACAGCTCGTCCCCTCCCTCCTCCTCTGCACCCAGCCCTCCACACCCCCTGGTCGATTTGATTGGCATAATGAGGTGAAGGCTAGTTGGCACAAAGCTGCTCCAGGGGGCAAATGGAGACATTATTATTTTGTGTGTGTGTGTGTGTGTGCGAGGGTGTCTTGGCGATCACACCCAGGCCCCACTGGGCTATTAATTACCCTCTCTGTAACATGGCATCTGCTGAGACGGAGCGATCGAGCGAGCACTGCCAACATGGGCATCACTGCTCGCTCTCCGTCTCTTGTCTCCGTGGACCCCAGCTGCAGTCTTGCTCCGTGCTTATTGGATCCTATCTACATGTATGATTGATTCAGCACCTGAACTGTGCTTTTCATGACAAACGGGCCAAACACACACACACACACACACACACAGGCAGGAGAGAAAAGCACCCCAGCTGGCAAATATTTAACCAACCATGAGACTCGCTAAGATGCCCGCTCTGTTCAAGTAGGTTGGGACATTTTCTGAGCAGCTGTTTGATTTGCTGCTCTGGAAGAGAAAGGGATGAAGGTTTTCCTCTAAAAAAGATGTGGCCACAGTGTGTTTTTGTGTTTGTTTGTGTGTCTGTGTTTCTCATCTTTCTTAAAGGAGAGACCGTAAAATTCTGCTTTAAAATGTGTTTCACTTTGTTTTTAGCTCCAACAGATTTTTGATTTCAGCGTTCACTGAGAAATAGCGAGACACCAAATGTTGACCTTTAACCCCTGTGATGTGAACATGTATTTAAATTTATTTTTTCAGTGGGAAACTTCAACAATTAAAGTGAATATGGAAAAAAAAATTACAAAGTTACACAATTCCACTCTTTGTAGTTGTGTACATTTATTACATTACACATTACACCATACAAAATGATATAGAGTTTAAAATGTTTATTAGGATTTTAAGTCCACCTCAAACAGACTTTTACGAGGATCTAAATTCTGTATCGTGACGTATTTCCTGCAAAAACAGGACATGTAGGCGGGACAAAACATTTAGGGCAATTTGATTGGAACACAACAAAACAACACAACTAGCTGGTTACTAGATGACGTTAGCACTGTGTGCTAACTAACGACTACAGCTGTTACTACTTTGGTGGTGATCAGAAATGTGCCGCTAACAGGAAATTGATTGATAGGTGGATGGAACAATACGATTGGTTAACAAAATAATAAAAAAAAAAATGTAACTAAGAAGTAAATGTGATTGTGAATTTTGGTATTTAGGGTGAAAGATACGACCAGCTGTGCGATCTAAAGGGATTAAAGATACCGTATTTTCCGGACTATCAGCCACTACTTTTTCCCGACGCTTTGAACTTAAACACCGGTGTGGCTCATGTATCGGCAGCGCAAAGCTCGTTAGCTTTTTACAAGCTAGCAAGCTCCGTGCCGCCGATACATTTAGCATCGTCACATCAGACCCGGTCAGAGTGGACCACATGACACTGTTGGAATAAATTCAGTAGCAGCTTATAGACCGGAAAATACGGTACATGTTTCATTTCCTGTTGTACTTGAAGTGTTACATAGATGCTGTTAAATTGTATTTCAGCCCAGACACACACTTTGTTGTGCAGTATATTCGAACAGATGTGTCTTGTTTATGCTTGAAGTCCGTTTGGTGGACTCATGTTTTGGTGTTTCCAGGCTTCAGGTGATATCCTGCCCCCTCCGAGAAAACACACCGATCATCTTCCCCGTATCTGTTTTTCTAGGAATTTGGGGGATTTCAGTGAACAGACGTGCAGCTGAGGTCATTGTAGACAAAGATGAAAATCAATGGACTAATTTATGACGATACTAAAATACATTTACAGCAGTGGAAGAGATGATCCTATCACCTGGCAGACGTGCATGCTAGACTTGCCATGGAGGACATTTAAAGGTCCTGTTTGTTGTTTAGATCGCCATCCTGCTCCCTGTCTGGCCCCTGTACCACACCCCCACGCATCCACACACACACACACACACACACACCAAGCGTCTGGTGAGTCACAGCATTAGCAGTCATATCGATTTCTTCCTTTATGCTCTCCCTAACCTGTTGTAAAGAAAAGGTACACCCACTCCCCCTCTCACCGACACACCGCCGTCGTCGTCGCGGCAACCGACAGAATCATACGACGTGGCAAAATTATTGCATTATCTGATATTATTACCTCTTAAGTCGAGGGAAGCATCTCATTATGTAATAACTCCATCAGGCATCGCGCTGGTTCAAGGTGCTTTACTTCCTGTTTCAGCGCAAACAGCTCAGTGCAACAGATGAAATGATGTTTTCCCTCCAGCTGACAGCTCTCAGCTCATTTCTAAGGTGCATTAGTGTCACATTCGGACAAGCTTAGCACATTATCCGTCAGATACTACATTATCAGTCGACTGTAGTGGTGTGTGATGTTTTCCTCGCCGGGGTCGGGGAAAGTCTGCTCTCGAGTGAGGGAAGCGACCCCGGCCTGACACCCAGACGCTACTATTTCAGTGTTCGAGCCCTCTGGCCAAAAAGCTGTCAGCACATATTTTATCCTTTCGCTCGCACAATATATTTCCCCTCGCTCCCTTCTTTTCTGGTTGTCTCATGGTCTCCCCTCCCCTCTGTGTACATAGGAGTGACATGGAGCCAATATGAGGTGTTAATGGGCCCTCACGACCTCCTTTGTGTTTGGAGTTTGTTAAATCCTGTTATGAAAGCCACATTTCTGTGCAGATTTCCTTGTAGTGCATTGAATATTATGTATTATTGATTCATTACACCCAGCAGGACATCGTGCTTCTTACTACTTCATCTGCTTTTTTTCTTTCAATTATACTCTAACAACATTAGAGGCAGAACATGGTTGATTTTCACAGCTTTGTTTTTCCAGCTTGTGCTAAAAGCCTCTTGGACTCTCACAGTCCACCTGATGCTTTTGGTAATACTCCGTTTTCTTTTCTGCTTTCTGCACCGCGCCAGTGTTATTGTGCTCGCCACAGCATTGGCAGAATAATAATAAAAAAAAAAAGGGTAGAAAAAGGCACCGATCGCAGCGTTATTAGCTATATTTCACACACACACAAACTCTCACATGACCCTCCGCTGCGCCGGCAAAGGCACTGATTCAAGCCGACAGAAATTCTTGGCACAGACCGCCCACTCCATTCACTGGCTGCTGTTCAGCTGTCATACTCACTCGCTGAAGTTTTCTCCCCGTAATAGGCTGCCGTGCCCAGATGAAGTTACTAATATGAGCTGTGGCAATCAGAAGCAATATGTTTACCCACAGCTAACTGAGCATTTTGGGTCAGATATGATGAGCGCCGCTGCCTCGTGACAACAGCGAGGAAGAGACGTCAGGTATAAATAAGAACAGAGCGAGCTCCGGTTACATAACGTACACCAATGATTCCCAAAGTCAGGTTTAGGAACCTCCAGGGAACATCAGTGGGGCTGCCAGAAATAGGAGCAATTGTCATGCTTCATTATCTTTTTGCTTCCTTTGAGCGAGCTTAGTCTCTAGTAAGTCATATTTAATACAATTCTTTCCCCCGTAAGGGTAATATTTGACTTATTCTGGGATCCACACTTCTCACAAAACTTTCTTTTCATAAAATAAACTAATGGATTTATAATAAACTATGTTGGACTGATATTTAAAAATGTGACTTTAGTTATAAATCTTGATTTTATCGACATGTTTGATGTCATTTAGTTGTCAAGATTTGAAACAGAATAGTAGCAAATTGTCACCTAAGTGTCATCACAATTGCCTTCAGTTAATATGATGCCAATTAATCAGCTGATCAGTAAAGAAGAAATGATTGCAGCATTGAACATGAATAATCTAAATGAGATGTGAAACAGAGTAGATAGAGAGTATGTTGTCCATTGTAAACTACTTAAATAGTAATAAATGTATTCATAAAGCTTTATTACAAAACATGGTTACATATAAAATGACAATACAAACTACAAATAGATACATAACCCTGAAGCTGTATGATAAAAGTGAGTATTATAATGAATGCATGATATAAAATCAAACAGGTTGGAAATGATATTACCGTATTTTTTGGACTATACGGTGCACCGGATTATAAGGCACATTAAGTAAAACAAAACAATCAGATCAGTCAAACTTTATTCAACTCATTCACAGTATTTTTGGGTTTTTCACACACTGAAACATTATGTTGGCTGGCTACAATTGTCGTAACACTCCGTCAATCCATCAAGTGGTGCGACTTTCGTAGCTTGCAACATTCGTACTAAAACATTTTAACAGATTTTTGAGTGTCGTTTACGACGTAAACTCAGTTCAAGGTCAGAAAGCACAACCAGAATTAATACATACGGCAGAAGATTTTTGAGAAAATCAAAGGATTTTAAGTGGACCTGTGAGAGCCTGATATGTAACAATGACCTGAAATGTTGTAAGTGTTCAATAATGTATCAAAAGTGCTGAGAAATATAATCCAAAAAAACGGTAACAAAACTCAAAATGTAACAAGTGGTCAATAATGTAATAAGATGGTGAACCCAAAAAGTAAAAACTTTGATTACATTTTTAATTACATTTCAGGTTCAGCACTTTTGTTACATTATCCCTCACTTATTACATTACAACAATTCAGTACTTTGTTACATTTTGGGTCATTGTTACATATCAGACTCTAACATGCGCCTTATAGTCCGAAAAATACAGTTAATGTGTTTGTATGATGATCACATGTCTCCTCATATAACTCTGGGATAATGTAACAAAAGTGCTGAGCCCAAAATATAATTAAAAAAAAAGTTACAAAACCCAAAATGTAACAACTGGTCAATAATGTAACAACTTGTTACATTTTGGGTTTGATCATTTTTGGTTTTTTATTACATTTCAGGCTCAGCACTTTTGTTACATTATCCCCCACTTATTACATTTTGGGTTTTATTACATTTTTATTTATAACAATTCAGGACTTTGTTACATTTTGGGTCATTGTTACATATCAGACTCTAACATGCGCCTTATAGTCCAAAAAATACAGTTAATGTGTTTGTATGATGATCACATGTCTCCTCATATAATTGTTTGATAATGTAATAAAAGTGCTGAGCCCAAGTTACAAAACCCAAAATATAACAACTGGTCAATAATGTAACAAGATGCTGAACCCAAAAAGTAAAAACTTTGCCTAAAATGTAACAACTTGTTACATTTTGGGTTTGATTACATTTTTAAATTACATTTCAGGCTCAGCACTTTTGTTACATTATCTCGCACTTATTACATTTTGGGTTTTATGACTTTTTTTAAAACAATTCAGGACTTTGTTACATTTTAACATCAAATATAACATAATATAAAAAATATATAAAATACAGTTAATGTGTTTGTATGCTGATCACACATCTCCTCATGTTTCCCCCCGTGTAGCTCGTATATATTCTCTGTGTGTTCGGTGCCATGTGCAGAATAAACCATCCTGCCTTTGACAAAATATGTACATAAGGTGTTCATGTAGGTGGAAGTAGTGCGCGGGAAGAGGAAGCAGTCAGACAGTGGTGATGTGTGCAGGGGATCACAGGCGCTCACCCCCCCTCCCCAAACACTCTGTGAGATGAGAGCGACTTGTTTACTGCAGCCCCGCAGAGCTCCGGCTGGGGCTGTTTGGGACGCCCGTGGGTGCTGTGCAACTCTTGGAAGGCGGACGTGCGGTGAATGACAGTGCAGATGGCCTAGCGCCACCGCTGCCACCTGAACCTCCCCGAGCCGCCCCACACACACACACACACACACACACACACACACACACACACACAGTTTGTGAGGTCAGACACATCAAAACAACCTGCCTGCGGCCATCTCAAGTGACAAAATAAGCCCCTGCAATCTTATCTTTTTTTTTTTTTTAAATAGTTTTATTTCCCTCACACACACACACACACATATGCAGAGTCACACACTATCTTTTTCCCAGAATGTGATCTGTCCCGCGTTACGAGGCGTACAGTAAATCAATCCCAGAGGCATTGCATAATAGTTTGAGAGCTGTGTCCAAATACCAAAATAATCACCTTGTCAACTGGTCCGCTCTGGCTCACGCTGGCTGTAAAAAATAAAAATCACAAGGTCCCTCTCCTGTTTCCAGACAAACAAGAGTGTTTACACTGAGCGGCGTTATGAAGTTGGAGCTCGGCTGTCGGCGCAGTGTTGACGGCGCGCCAGTATTTTCCTCAGATAAGCAACATCTGGTCAACAGTAGTAGTCATAATTATGGAGCAATAGCATGTTGTGTGTATACCTCTGCACACACTGCTCAGCTTGTGACAGTTTATTTATAAATCCAGGAGATGTTTTGTGACGACTTTAAAATGACAGCTTTGAATTCAAACCAGCCTGGAAATGTACAGGAAATGTAAGAAAATAAAAGCACATGAGATCAGTAAGTAATCACTGACTATGTGTTCCTGTTACTTTGTGTTTTATTAGGACACCACATGCTCATTTTACTTATTTAGTTTAATATTTACAGATAAATAAAAATCCAGATCTTTGTGTGTCTGTTTTGTGACGACTTTAAAATGACAGCTTTGAATTCAAACCAGCCTGGAAATGTACAGGAAATGTAAGAAAATAAAAGCACATGAGATCAGTAAGTAATCACTGACTGTGTGTTCCTGATCCACTGCACATTACTTTGTGTTTTATGAGGACACCACAGGCTCATTTTCCTTATTTAGTTTAATATTTACAGATAAATAAAAATCCAGATCTTCACCTTTAAATTGTTAAATCCCTGCACATTTCCTTTCCTCTGGATCTCCTCTTTGCCATTAACCACCACAGCAAAGACAAAACTTCTCCACAAGGTCAAAGTATGATCCAGTGTCATCTAATCTAATTTGAACACTTTCCCCCCGCTTGCACGCCGCCATCTGCATTTAGCCGCTTTTTTCGTGAGCGCCGTGCCATCACACAGGTTGTCGCTGTCGTCGTTCCTTGTTGCGAAATGCAGCTTTTATTGATGTAACAGGTGCTTAGCTCGACTGTGGCAGTCAAAATAACACATCTCCTCCTCTGTTTGGCTTTCAGAATGGAAGCTAAAGTTAGACATCTTTGAGGTTTTTCTGCCACTTGATGGAAGGTGATGCCAATGCATAATGCATGAGGAGAGAGGGAAGACTTTGTCTGGCTGCTTTTTATAGACCACCAAAGCTCTGCTACTGCACACACACACACAGAGACACACACACAGAGACACACACACACACACACACACGCCTGAGCCAGCCGTCTCACTCGATGCGCCGTAACCTCTCACAGATCAAGAAAGCAGGAGCAGAGGAAAAACAGGAATCTAGCAAACTGGCAACATTGTCGAGAAGAAGAAAAAAGAAAGAAACAACAAGACGAAACAGAAATGTTGACGTGCTATTTTCAGACGGCAGGGGCTTTTGATGCACAAACCAAAAGAGGAGCATGGGGGGGGGTGAGGGGAGCAGCAGGGCTGGTGTTTGTCTCAGAGATGGGCTTTAACAGAAATACTTTATACATGTGATCTTACATGCTCTCCCTCGTCTTTGTTCTCACTGTTACAACACTTGAGTGAAAGTGTCTTTAGGTCTAGTTAAAATGAGGAGGA